>JAGFBZ010002197.1:0-92500 GCA_018398805.1 Hirundichthys speculiger | reverse complement strand
CTCATTGCATCAGTTGGGGTAAAATAACTTGTTGCCAGCTGAAAGATAAATCGCCCATGCAGTATTTATCCAATAGGAGCCTCATACCTATTTGCATAGTTAAATCGAGGTGGCAACTTTGGGGGGGGGGCAGGCAGTGTATTTGATTTACACAGTCCACAACTCTTGCAACAGTTGAAGATTGATATGATGCAGGTGTACTATACACTGTGATAAATAGATATTCTAATTGATTTAAAAATAAATACTGACCCTAAACCTTGGAAGAGTTCTTCAGCTGTGGATCTGACTTGAAAGAGTTTACAAATCTGTAATATCAGGGCAGGCATTTGGCCTAATGCTTTCAAGATGGGCAAAGTCCTCTTTCCCAACAGACAGGGCATTTCAAAGGGATAACTGTATCATTTCCTTAACAAATGTGTAAGAAAGTCATGATAGCTGCCCAGCTCTGAAGTGGTAAAAGAGTTGGACCTATCCATGGGCAGAATAATGGAAAACAGTGCTGATAAATATTGAACATCCTCTAATGAAAGAAGATCAAAAAGCCTGAGCTGAAGATGAGCAGAGCCGACACATCCTCGCCATAAATAAAACATTAGATTCTGCGGGCTTCCACTCCCAACCCAGATTTAATGAGAGAAAAAAATAACAAACACATATGGTGGGACATAACATAGCAGCGTGTTCACAGATGATCTCACGGCAGGAAAAACTGGGAAAGGAAACTCCAAAGATGCTTTAAACCCACCGTTATTAATGCATCTGCTCCAGTTATTGTTGTAGGAAAATTGTCATGTTAGGTTTAGTGCCAGGAAACAACAAATAGAAGCTCTTTCTGAGGCCTGTGGTAATTTATTTTGGAAATTGAAATGAGACATGTGTGATATTTAAGGTGGCATTTGCAAGCTTTCAGCTCCCATAAAGAAAAACCTGCAAATCCAACAATATTGCAAGTTTCTTATATTTATTCAAGTAAAGTTTTATATTTCATGGAAGCTGTGAGCTACTTATTTATGCCTTATGTGAATTATTCTGTGAAGCATTTTGCAGTTTTCCAGGTGTGATTTTCTAGCCTAAAATACAGCCATATTGCTATCACAATACTTTAGCTTTATCCAACAACCCTTTTTCAAATGCTTGTCCACCTGGCAACTCAAAATAGAAAGTTTCAAGGCAGTATTGGATAACTTTCTATACTGGCTTTTGGAGCAACAAAGAAATAGGATTGTCTTTATAAAAATGACAAATCAGATGGGGGCAGCATGGTGGCTTGGTGGTTAGCACTGTTGCCTCACAGCAAGAAGCTTCCTGGTTCCAAGGATACTCCAGACCAATATGCATATTTTTATTAGCATCAGCGAGTATTTCTGAAACTATTAGCTATATAGCAACAACTTTACTGTCCATACAGATTCACTCAGTGATTAGGTCAGATATGTCTTCTTGTCCTTTTCCAATCACCTTTCCCAAGTAGACCTCCGCCATCGTACCTTGCTTTGAGCACTTCCAGCATCTCCTCCATACGCAAATGTTTCACCTTCTTTGTGACACTGATGTCTTTATGTCCTTGGGTCAACAAAGAAGACCTTTGCTAACAGTTGCTGAGGTGAGGGTGCACCATATTTGTCAAACATTGAGTGAAGTCATTTGAATTTCAGGTTGCATGTCAGTGGCGACTACATTGGTTGGAAGCAGAGGTTCCCTGGTGTGGCAATCCCATGAACAATTAAAAATCTGAAAAATCTGAATCACCAAAATATCTTGAAATTAAAAAGGAAGATGGTCACGGAACCTAACTTTAATTTGTATATTTTTCAGACCATACACTGGGAGTCTTTCACTAAAAAAAATAAATAAATAATTGCATTAGTAGTGGTCATGACCCCAACCCCACAGTAGGCATCAAATGACTCAAGTTATTGTCACGGCCCTTGGTAAGACATTAGGTAAGGCAGTTTTCGGACTTGTGCATCATAAACTTCAGTAAATCCAGCCGCTGTTTCCAACTTCTTCCATTGGAAATAAAAGGCAAAGTAACAGCCAAGTGCTGCAAATCAAATGCACTTGGCATATATGACAACCTCTGTAAAAGCAGAAATAAATGGTTTTCTGGCTTGGACCATTCAGGGAGGTATTAACAGTTCAAATGAGGAAAGACATCAAGAATGGTTTTAGAAAAACAATTGTTGCTGCTCAAAAATTTTGGATGGGGTCATAGAAGGTCTATAATGGATACAATTCGTGACTAACAATCATCTGAATTAATGAGCAGAACAACATGCAAATTGTGAAAAGCTCTTAAACAAAAACTGGGAAAATGTTTTTTTTTTTACTTAACACTCGGCTATTTTTGGATGTCAAAGTCCAGGTCAGGGGCAGAATGTGACTGGACTTCTTCATTAATATTCAACCAAAGGTTTCTTCAAAGGCCATATTTGAATTAAAAAACAAAAAGGTTCAATGCAGTTCATTCTTCAAAAAAGACAAAGAGAAAGATGAGCCAAAAGCCAAAGCTCTTTGTTTACAGGTCAACCTATGTTCCTACTCTCAACTATGGTCACAAACTCTGGGTAGTGGCCAAAAGAATAAGATTGTGGATTCAAGTTGCTGAAATCAGTTTTCTCTGTAAGATGCCTGAACTCTCACTTAGAGACAGGGTGAAAAGCTCTGGCATCTGGGATAGACTTGGAGTAGAGTCACTGCTCAACCACATTGAGAGGAGCTGGACTTGTCCCTAGGAAGGTTTTTTTTTAGGTATGTGAAATCAGCAGAAGTCCCAGGGCAGATCCGAAACACACTAGAGAGATTATGCATGGTTGGTTGGCTTAGGAAGGCTTTGATATTCTGATTACCTTTGTCCATATAGTGTATTCTAGGTGGTGGTCTTCCATTACTGTTTATCACCAACATTAATGGCTCAAAGGTAATGAATTGGTTTATAATTTGATGATCAATACCAGTCACATTTATTGTGGCTCGATTGTATGTGAAGGTCAAAAAAATGTATCGAGTGTAATGAATGTCCACATTACTACTGTGTTTTAGGGTTGGGCAATATATACAGTTCATTAATTAATTTACGTTTATTGTTTTTGTGATGCTTTAAAAATGAAAATTGATTTTTATTTTAATCTTTATAATTATAGAATGACACCACCTCTGCTTCCACAAGCTTGTAGTCGTGGAACGGGGCGCATAAGCAGCATCATTTTCCTACAGTATATAAGGCCTAATGGGACGATGTTACAGATGCAGTAGTGATTCACACAACTACTAAATAAACAGTAGAAATAGTAGTAATGGCAGTAATAGTAGTAGTAATAGTAAATAGTGCCCATTTGCAGTCAAAAAGTCAAATTTGCCCAGCTATAATTCTGCTTCATAATATGCTTTATTCCTTATTTATATATGCGTAATTGTTTGTTTGCTTGTTTTTTTTTCTTTGAGAAGAAGAATGGAGCTTCATAAATGTGTATTGTGAATGGGATGAGGTCGAGAAAATGTCGTATGGTCTGACACATTTCTGGCATGTGGTAAATTTGAATTTGACAATAGAACTATAAGGCAACCAGATATGGATCATTCATGGAAATCAACAAATTGGTCAGTTCAGCAATCTTCCTGACGCTGAACTTGATGGACAATGGTGAAGTAGCATCTGCAAAAGTATGATAGCGGCCATTTTCATGAAGCTTCTACATGGTATATTCAGAGGAAAATACCAGCATTTCCCTCCCTCTTATCAAAGGATAGTAGACATTTGGAGACTGAAAGAAACAGCACATAGCATATAGCCATTGAATAACAGGAAGCCGTATCAGAGCTTGTTGCTCATTCTGCCTACCTGTTTAAGGGTCAGACAACCCTACGCCCACATGAATTCTGTCTAGTCTGCGAGGGTCAGATATGCAAGTCAAAAGGACAGTGCTCTGGAAAGAAAGACTGCTTTAACAGCACTCCTGCGCAACAAAACATATTCTATTTGTATTGTCTGTGCACAGGAGGACTTTGACTAAGCTTTGATGATGTATTCTAAGTGATGACTTTTACCAGCAGACTGAGTAAGATCAGCTGATGACCGGGTAGTCGATGGGGTTGGAGTAAGAAAATTGATACCGTCAGAAAATCTTGTGGTGACCCTGTGTACTTATACATGCTTTCCGAGTCTCCTGGGAGTCACATTAGCAATTTGTTAAATGTCACATAAATCCCTTGAAAGAAAGAAAGAGAAACTTGCAGCATAGCTCTCCTGGAAATTATGATGTGGAGAATCTGAGTCCAATAAGCTATTTCAGTTCAAGACACCAACAGAACTCACCTATATGTCTGAGCTTGTAGGCCAAGGCAGTGTAGCTTGACTCCATTAAAACTGGCCAAGAGGAAACACGGGTTGGAGGACATTGCTAAAAGCAACAACTATGTTACCATTATTTTGCAGGAGATTAGGTTTTCCCATTTAAAGAAAATCTATCCATCCATCAGCTTCCATATATCCAAGTTCAGGTCATGGAAGCAGGATTGCTCCCACCAAAGAGGCCTGGACCTCCCTCTCCTTGGCCACCTCCTGCAGCTCCTCCAGAAGAATCAGAGAAGCTAAACTGTTTCCACAAAGTTAGAAGCACAGCATTGTCCAAAATGTCTTGATAAGCAGAATTATGAAGACTGGCCATTACTGGAGATAAGGAGGCGAGACCATACCATTAGCCCCCCTCCACTAAAATTCAGTTGGTGTAGTCCAATCAGGAAGGTGACATTTTCCCAGCATCCGCCAAACCCATGCTGCACAGTTTCTGTGTGTACATTAATGCCAGTGTAAATTAAGAAATGTTGATGACGTTTACACATCAAAAATTGTCTCTTCCACATCATTCATCTTCATGGCTAACTTGCCATTGTTCCTAAATACTTCCACATTCTAAAAATGCATATCGACTCTGCGAAGGCTAGATGTTTCATTTTATACACCTGTGGCAGCAATTTTGATTGAAGCACCGGAAATAATTGATTAATAGCTAAATACTCTTGTCTGTATTGTGTAGATCCCATGAGACTAAATGTGTTAGGCTGCAACCACATCAGCCAGGTAGTACTGTGCCATACACAGGCATGATTGACCTTCCCTTCCAAATCCCTAACTGGGCCGCAATCAAAATGACAATTATAATTGTCTCAAGGAAGTAGCTGCATCTACACCTTATGCATGCATTCCATACGCACCCTCCTCCAATGCATGTGAATTGTGCCATGCTTGAGAACAGAACAGACCAGTCTTTATAGGCCAATCATGGTTGCCTATGGCATGAATTGCATAATCCGTACCAACCCATTCAAGATAATTGAGACTTATTGCAGAAGAAATGTCCAATGGTAATGATTAATGTCGAATTATGGTTTTTAACTTGATCTATGGCTTGAGAAGCGTTTCCCAAAGAATAGCGTAACATATCATATCATGTTATATCAACTCATACCATTACCTAACCGACTAACAGGAAATTGTGCCACACAGCATGGGAACTCCAGCTGCGTTTGAAGTTTTGATCTACCCTTAACAAAGATTTGAGTCAGCAAGATGCTGACAGATCACAATCCTTCAGGTGGAAAAATGACACTAAAGGGGTCCCTGGTTTGTTAAAACTGAGAATCGCTCTTTGACAAGTTGGAAGTGAGAACACTTTGTCCGAGGCAACTGGAGATCCATCATCATACTCCAGCCTGTTGCCACAGCAACTGCTCAGCCTTGGCCACGCTCCGATGTCCTTTTACTCACTTCTTATATCCCCAGCCTCAGCACAACAAAGAGTGTCTGTAAAACTGATCACTGTCAAACAGGCCCAAGTACTGTCCAAAACATTCTTAAAGATGGACTACAAACAGCCCATGAAGCCAGTTCTGTGAACACTTTTTTTTATTTGCAGTCTAATCTATGGAATATAAATAATATAAATAAAATATATAAATAAATATAATCTTTAAAACCTATTTTCTTTTACTCTGTCCCTCATTTGACAGTTTGCATCATTCCATCCATTTTCCAAACCTACTTTTTCCCCCTTCAGCATCACCGGGGGGCTTTATCCTTTCCCGGCAAGAGAGGTACTGGAGACATGGCCAGTCTATCACAACACCAGACAGAGACTGCTCTAAAGTACAAAACAGAGTTATTGAAAACAATTCCTCTACTGTTTCAGGAGAGGAAATTAAGAAAAAAAAAATTTACGTTTGATTTTTGTTGGTGAAAGGGTCTAGTGTTTGGAAAAGTCTATGAAAGCATGACCAGATAGACAAAACCCCAGGATATAAATGAAATAAACATCACAAAAGCAGAGGCTGCGGGGTGTTTTTCCAAAGAAAGCCTGATATGTGTCTTTGGTTTCACACTAAGATTATAGGTAGGACAATTCCAAAAAAAAAAAAAAAAAAAAAAAAAAAAAAGTGGGGTTCTTGGTACCTTTGAAGCTACAATTGCTTTCCACAAAGTTGAAGTTAATGAGTTTGTTCCAGGTACTTGGGTGGAAATAAGTCTGATAAGGTTAATTGAAGCAATTTCAACTTTTAGCTGTATCTTTGGGCTACTAGAAATAAGTGGACGCGACATAATTACTTTGCTCTTTGAACAGGGGGGTATTTCCAAAAAAACAATGGAAAAACATAAAATTCTAACTACGCATATTTTACCTATTTAAAAAAAATCTGACCAGTTCATCTTTGATTGCTTGCCATATAGGTATATTTATCACACAAATAATATCCTCCCTCCCTCTGGTAGGCCACATGGACGCCAGTTATATCCAAGCACCTGTCACTTTGTTGGGAAATGAAGGATTGAAATGCCTGGACTGCTGCCAGTCAACTGTACTAAAAGGGTTTTGAGGGCTAAATTAATTGATTGTCATTAAATACTTGGAGTCTGGTTAAAAGGTGACTCCTACTACTTCTCAAACCCTCTCACTACGACTGCATTAACCTGTCAGTCTGCCTATCTGAAAGTCCTGGGGCTCAGTAATTATACTTTTTACAATGGTGTGCATGCCGGCTCGTATAATTACATCCTGATTTGAGGCTTTGTAGTTCCCACCCTCAGTCATACTGCGCTTTGCTTCATTTAAAGGCCTGTTGGGTAAATTGTAAGGAAAAGAAGGAACAGGAAGGCGAGGGTGACTCATCTCTTGAAACATGAGGAGCACCACCACGGGGCAAAATGTTCACAGCGGAGTCAAAACTGATCACAGTGTGACTAAGGCGGGTTCACTTTTGTAATAAATCATTCTTTTCAAGAGAGCTGATGTGTCCTGCCATTTAGTACTTCACTGCACCAACTCTATGAATATGAATCAACCATGTTTCATTGTTAGATATTAAAGTGCTTCAACTTTGATAAAGAATTAGACAGAAAAGCAGAGAAGTGCATTTTTACATTTTTGATACACCACTTGCCTGTGAACAAAATTTCTTATAACTTCTGAAAAGGCATCGCTCATGACTTATGACAAAAAGTGGCTTTTCATGTGTATCTTGCAATACTCAATTTAAGAAAATAATTTATAATAAAGACATGGCATATGTTCTTTTGATGGTGATCGCAACGATGAAAGCCAAGATGTTAACTTTTCCATTGTTGTTGCCCTGTTATTGACCTGTTGAGCCCAAAAGTAAAAACGTATAGGGTTGCCTATACATCTGCACCATCTTTCCTGCTGCAATTTAAACTGGTGGTAAATTTAAAAATAAAAAAAGGTTAGGAACTGTTAGAAATTGTTGTAGATATTTTTAAGTGTGCCGATTCCCACAGATAAAGGGCTCGATCTTCCTTCAGATCTCCTAAAGCCGCTATTTAGGGATAGCCGGTAGCGGGAGGGGCGTTCCCCCGCAGAGAACGCAATCTTCCACCTTCCTAAACCCGCTATCCCACCTGCACTACCTGCTATATTATGCATAGGAGTGGTTAGTGTGTTCCACCTGTTATGCCAATCAGTGCGTCAGTAGCCATTGCCTTAAAAGAGCAGGTTGCGCTACCCGCAAGCCGCTACCGGCAAACCGCTATGGAGCATCTTTTCAACCAGATCGGAGCAGCTCTCATGCGCAATTCGTCTGGGACTCTTCTGTAGAGCTTCCTCCTCTTCCTTTCTTCTCCTCCTCTGCACTGATATATACATAAAGATATTTTTACACAGACAATTCCTATCGGCTACCTGAAAGTCCCAGATAGTCGATGCGCTCCCAGTAAACACGCTCTAGTTGTCTATGGTTTAACTGGCGAGCAAGCTATTTAAGAAAATCTCTGCTGTTTTCTCAGGGGTTCAACTGAAGCCAAATCACACTTTTTATACAATGGTTAATTCGAGAGGACATTCGTCACTGTGAGACCAGGTGGACGCACATTGATGCCATTTGGGTGCGCTTTTATACGCGCCGACATGCGGGTTGCGAGTAGTGGGTGGTCAGACCACCTGCACTTGCGAGATACCAAGTTTGCGGAATAGACAAAAGACACACTCATTACCACACCTACAATGTGAGTAAGGGAGTCGGCATATTGGGTAGCGGCTTTAGGGAGCGGAAGACTGCATCAGTGGTTAGCGGAGGTTCCTAAAGCCGCAATTTGCGGGTAGCGGCTAGCGAGAAGTGTACAATTGGGGCCAAAGTCTCTGATAAACCCCAGAGAGTAGAGTTTATCAGAGATTACATCCAACATTTGGGAGCAGAGAGGATGGAATATCCTGCCAGCCGTCTTGACCTCAACCTCATCGAACACTTGTGGGATCAGCTTGGGTGTGCTGTTCATGCCAGCACGACCACGGTGGCTGACTTGCAACAAATGCTGGTTGAAGAATAGGACGTCATCCCACTGCGGTGTGTGAGCTCTACTCCATGATGCTGGTCCAACACACCAGTACCAACTGTGATCCAGCCTGTACCTGTGGCTGTAGCTACTCGTTGATGCTGTGCCAATGTTGGAGGTCAACATCACTGCTTTATGTCTGGCTGATGGGCTACATATGGTGAGGAGAGAGGGACTGCAACAAACATCAACATCTGGTCCTCTCTTGGACCAGGGCACACGACAAATAGACCAGTATCAACAAAAGACATCCAAAATTACGTAAAGTGTAGCAGGAACACCTGTGAATGACTTTTGATGGTAAGAACCTGTTGAACCAAGGTGTGACTTTCGATTTCTGAAGGCAATCTTAGTGGTTCTGGATAGTGGTTTATAGACACTCTTGTATGAGTCATTGCTCATCGCCCACATCGCCCCGTGCATGCATGTAGTTCAGTACGTTCTGTACTGATGGAAATGGCTGTGAATGGGGGGTGTACCAAACCCATTTCATTTGTTGTCTGCTAATGATGTCAAATTTGGTAAAGGGAAACCCAACTTTTTATCGTGGTGCCTTTAATTTAAGGCCTGTGTTGTATTTATTGTATATTGCTGCAGGCACAGACTTTACTGTATTACACTAGGAAAGGAGAAGATGGCTATTTGGTTGTTAGCCCTCTAACATAATGAAGGCCCTTTATGGGAATAAAGAAACTTAAAAAGAAAAAAGTAATTGCATCAATAAAAACAATGTGTTCATGTTAACCAGGGTTTCTTGTTTGGCATTAACCAGCTTGTACACTCTGAATCTGTGCCTTCATGGCTCCACACAGTGAAGTTTAACTACCAAGAGAACATTACTGGTTCCTATGAAAATCTCCCTTGAAGAAACGAGTCTGCGTGTGGCATTGTGGGTAGCTGTATCAGTTTATATACTGTTTGAGCACTGGCACATTTATTGCATACTGTCACATTTCGTTCCCTGCAGGTAGAAGACGGGTGTTATGTGATACTCCTCAGAGCCCCTTTCTTCACTCTTACCAGCGCTGTTAGAGTCTGCAGCACTCTAAATGAGATTCAAAATTGTGTTAAGCACCATAGAGTGAGCGATAACATGAAGTCCAAGTCAAAACAGCTGTATTACTTTGGATTCAAAATTTCGTTTAAGCCTTCCAAAAACATAATAATCTCTATAATAGAGAGGAATAGATTGCTTAACTTGCATCATTACCGGGGGGAGGATGTGCAGTCATGTGAAAAAGAAATCTCACCTTTTTATTTGAATTCAAACTGTTTATGCATCGGGACAATACAAATTGTCTGGTGCTCACCAGAGCTTGAAGGAGACTTATGTGACCCGTTTTTAAAAGTTGGCACAATTTCCTGAGGTCTTAATGACAGGCTTGTGACACGCTGGGATCAAAATATCAGACTTTTGCAGTATCAAAACTCTCTTTTCAGCCATGTCTTTAACTTTTCTGTTCATAGCAGTCAACTCCACTCCACACCCCTGTGTGCCTCTTTTGCAAATGGTATTGAAGCTTTGTGCTACCCACCTCCAAAATGCAGCAAATGTAGCATGAGCTGAAGCTGGGTGTGGTGTTAAAGATTCCTATCTGAACCTGTGATGTCATCTTAAATCCTTATAAATCTGGGTTGCTTACTGAATGTGAGAAATATTCGGATTGAAACTAAATTAAACTAAGATAAATAAACTGAACAAATGAATTAATGAGAGGTTTGTGTTATTTCTATATTTTTGAGTTAACGGTGTTGTCGAGCACCTAAATATACTGTATACTATGAAGCTTATAAAAATATATGTCCCCTTTAAAATTAGGTAAATATAACGACAGATGAACAGCAACACGTGACAAATTACATCATAGCAAAATATGGAGACGCTCGATCCTCTACAATGTAATGTTTGGTAGATCCATCTTTAGCTGAAATAACGTGAAGTATAGTAATTGTTTTATGTATGGCCATTGACACTGACTCTTCTTTTTTCGCTCATTCTGACGTAGAGTTGCTAGTGTGTTAGGGGCCATTATCCTGTTGTAGGACAGGTGGCCTCATATTTGACACTAAAATACTTTAATATACAGAAGAAATAATGGTCAGCACAGTAGCTTGACAGTGACAGGGCCAAATGACAGAAAACAAGCCCAAATCATTACCCCTCCACCACTGTGCTTTACAATTGGTGAGAGTTGTTTTTCCTGATATCCTGTATGTTTAATGCCAAAGATAACAATATTCATAAAGAGCAATTATCTTATATTTGATCTTGTCCATCTGAAGGATGTTGTTCCAAATGTCTCTTATTTTTAAAGAGTAACAGGATAGTATTTTTCTAACAGTACTGTTGTGAACTTTAACATATGACAACTATAGACTCAGAGATGGAGCTTTCAGTCCTGGGATAACCAGTAATTAACTTGAATGTTTTTTACTTGTAATCTCAGTAAAAAGATGGGCTCCCTCCAGATTGATTAGGAATTGTATTTTAACCCTTCCCAGATTGATGGGCGGCAGCCTTTTTTCTAAGATCACAGCTGATCTCTTTGCTCTTTTGACATTGTGTTTGCACACACCTAAGTGCTCCACAGCAGGAAACTGCCATAACCTCTGCTTTTATAAAGGTGCTCAAACTTGACTGATGAGCAATTATCACAAGCATTAGATTGGCAGCAGATGGCTGCTACACTCTTAAATCCCATGGAAGCAGTAAAACCTTTTTCCCATGATGCCGCTGCATTTTGGCTTAGCCTTTGTTCAGGAATGAAATATTCTAATAAATTGTGATCTTGTTCATCTGAGGGAGTATTTCCTGAACTTTAAAACCCAAAGAGGAACATGAGATTTATTGGCTTTTCCTGAAATTCACTATTTCCATGATAAAATAGTTTTTACTAGCCAGGACCATTTTTTTGTTTTGTTTTTTCTTGTATTTATTCATTTATCACAGCAAAAGCTTTCATCTAAACTTTGTGGCAACATTTCAAAAAGCTTAATAAAAAAAAAAAACAGCATAAAATACATATGTTTTTGGACATTCTTTTAAAGTAAAATACATTTTCTTTGCATGAAGTCTGCACTTCTGTTACCTACACTGATTAAACAACGAACCATTTTAGTTTAAATGTGTGCCAACACGAGATGTCTTACAGTGTAGGATTAAAAATGTTAACCAGGCCCATTTACGTCATCATCCATACAAATGAAATAACATCATCGATATGCAGTGTGGTACATAATGGCATACCGAGCATATCTTCCATCTGTTAAAAAGATATTCACATTTGAATTTATTCTCAATAAAAAGGCTACAAATGATCATATACACAGACGCTTCCCCTGATAGAGGATACTTATTGCAGCCCACTTAAAATCCAGTTGCATCAGACACAAATGAATTCACGGATAATAATAACTGCCAAGCATTTTTTTAAAAATACCTTTTTGTGTACTTATTGACAAGAAACAGTTAGAACAAACCAACCATCGTTTGTTCGATTTTGGAAATAGTCTTTACTTCCTCACATACTGTCATACACCACCACCAGTGTTGTACCTGAATGCATTCATTGAACGAACGTTCACGAACTAGTTCAGATTTTGTGCGAACGTGAACTGAACGCGCTCTCTTTCCCCTTGACGAGCATCAGGTGTGAACAACTTCATTTGGGCAGTTGTGAACGACGCTCTTTCATAGTTCACGTTCAGAGATACAGCAAACTGGCAGTTTAATGTTTAACTTGCACTTACATCTGTTTCCTGTGTTAAACATTTAAGTAACAGTTTGCTGTATCTCTGGGTTCGTGTGCTTTTTTTTGGTACAGTGATCGATTTAAAAACAAAAACAGATCTGATTAGGAGGGGCCGGGGTCAGAGGTCAACCACAGGTTGTAAAACTGTCCAACTCTGAGAACTGCCGTCTGGTTAATCTCTCTGAGGGCTAACGTATCGTAGAAGCCAAGTAGTTACATTTCAACATAAAATGTATCCTGTCACAAAGTAAGATTACTGGGTGCAAACACTATTATTGAGGATAAAATCACTGATGGATAAAATACCACCTGCCTTTCTCTCTGCAAACACACATACCGTACAAGGTTAGAAAGTCTAAAGAATTGGTTTCAGCTATTGAAACTTGCTTTTTTAACACATTGAGCCACACAACAGCACAAAACTAAAAAAGTAACTACAGAAAAATAATAACGTTAAAAGAGACATAATAGAAATTATTCAAGAAAATGAACAATGTCTGACATGAATGGGGATGCAGTACTGTGAAATATAAATGTTGATTGTTCTTGCAGTTTTAATAATAATTTTAATTGCATTTTGTAATGACAGTGTGCAACTGTTTTATATTAAGACCTTTTTTCCAGCATAAAGCAAATACATTTTAAACATCATAAAGCAGACCACATTCATTAAGGCTTATCAACATCAGAACCCACAGGAGTTCCATCAGCAGAGGGCACCCCCAAACTTTTCAAGGATCAAAGAATTTAAGAGTTATGTCACCTCTTCTTTGATGGCTCCACTATTTCAGCTGCAGGGTTAGGGTTATCACCTCATCTGCAGCACATCAATTGTCCAGAAACCCTGAGCTCTGTTATGTTCCTGTCACTGCATTTGCCACCACATAACCTAAAATATACATCATAACTCCGGATGGTTTCTTTGAGTTCAGATTTTTTAGCCACATTCTTTTTTAAATCCTCATCTGTAAGTAGGTGATGGAAACTGTACTGCTTGTAACAGGAACTCTCTGTTTGTCTTGGATGCATGTTCAAAACACTGTTGTTGAAGCCACAGATTTAGCTTGGTCTTTAGCTTGGTCTGGTTGTTAGTACAGCCATGAACACCACAACAGGTATCCAAGCTCCACAGGGACATTTTAGGAAAACAGAAACTTATGCACTAAACTGAAAGCGAATCACTTTTTCAATAAATTGCTGTCCGTGCTCAGCTACCATGGTTAGCCAATGGCTAACTGCTACTTCCAGTGTTGCACCGGGAGTTGCACCCATAATCATGTCAACAGTAGCGCCCCCAGGAATAAGGTGGATTGTGTTGGGGTTTTTTGCACTGAGATGCGTGCACAGAGAAGGAGATATAAAGTGCACTGAACAAACCATCAAGAGACACCATGATGACACCATGGCCCAAATCTGCTGGCTTTGGACTGAAGAGATTTAGCCCAAATAAGCAGCAGATGGAAGGGGCCTTAATGTTCAATCTGTCACAAACGTTTTTCCAAAGTGTAAATGCGTTGCTTTGCTTGGCCCGTTTTCACCGATTTCATGGGTTTAAATGCATATTTGTCTCTGTTTATGAGCAAAAATTAAAAAAACTGTTTGTTTAAAGTCTTTATCAAATTATTGATTTATTATATTTTCATCTTTACTGAATAATCTAGGGAGGGCTAAGCCTTGTCAGCCCAATTATCCCAGCTGTCCCTGGTGCAAACCACTGGTCACATTCAACAGAAAGCAGGACAGAAGAAACCAAGAAAAACCTTGTATCGGAATGATGAGGACGAAAAAAAAACAGCTCATGACAAAAAGCATAACGCATCGTGTGTTAAACATGGTGTAGGCAGTGCCATAGTATGGACGTGTGTGGCTGTCAGTGGAACATAGACAAATGCTACAGAGTTGATGTGAGCTTCATAACGCAGAGGAAAAATTACTCTAAACATACTTTGAGAGCAACTTGAGACTTTTTGAAGGCAAATAAATGGAATATTCTTCAATGGCAAGGTTTTTACCTGATCTTGACCCAACAGGTCTTGCTTTTTAGCTCCTGAAGACAAAACTGGAGGCAGAAAGGCCAACAAACAAGCAACGAGCAGGTGGTAGTCTAGACAGTGAAGGTCTGTCAACTGTCAAAAGAGCTGCAGGTAAGGAATTTAAAATTTGTTGATGTCTATGGGGTCCATGGTCCAAATTCTTTTGAGCCCCCGAAAATAGGGATGTGGTGGTAGATGAAGAAAATAATATAAAAACCGGTATCCAAATACTTTACTGTAAGTTACTGAAAAGCTAAAGTTTGGATAAAAATCAAAGTTTAGTTTTGCCACTTGGATAAAAAAAAAAAAAAAAAATAGAGCATTTGGAAAAATGAAAAAGTCCCCCTCCTCTTCCCTCTGTATGTTTTACAACTTGGAGGGATCATCCCGTAGTGCATACAGTGGTGTAGAGCAAATGCTCTTAGTAAAGGAACTGTTGAACTATAGTTCAAACAGCTAAGCCCATCCAAGTACAGCTGGCTTTTTCTCTCCCTCCATATGTTAAGCCCCTTTTCTTTAATAGAATGTTTTTAATCCACTGGCATGTTGTGTGAAGCGGTATGAAAAATCATGTTTAGGAGATTAGCAGTGGAATCCTCGTTCTTCTTGCCAAAGCTCATCACTTGAGGGGCTTTTTTTTAAGCAGGCCGCAGGGCAGCATTGACTCAAATGTTTGTGTGTGTGCGAGCTACAGCCTGTCTACAGGGACCTACAACTGGTGCATTACTCAGCAGTTTAATCTGAGGCTGTTTTCCCAAAGCTGAGTTTGTATCCAGTTCACAGAGACCTTTTTTTATATTTTTTTTTATTTCATAGGCTCTCCTCAAACTCCTCTTTAACTTTTACTTTCCCCCTCGGCACAAAATAGAAGCAAAACTGAAGTCAGTCCCTTGTTATTGCCCATGAAGTCAAATCAAAATCAAAAAAAAAATGTCACTGTTAAGTATTTGTTAAGATTTGGACTGTCTTACGAGATTCAACTGAACTTGTAACGACAGCAGAAGAATACATAATGATCAAAGAATGTTAGCCCTTCGGAAATTTTTCCCATCTGGACCACCGTTCTGCCTGAATTCCCAGGTGCGCTGTGATGCAGAGACTTCCGCAAACACCGCTGTAATTAACACGGTTATCTTGAGAGGCACATTTAATTGATCAGAGACTTTAGTTTCTCATACACACATGCTATGAATAGCAACACGACCAGGGAATGACTTTGAGAGCCCAACACATAAATACCAGAATGCTAAGATGTTACCAGCATTCTTTTATTGTTTTACAAGTTTTAAATTTTAATTAACCATTCAGAGAGAGTGCTTTATGAAATTATTTCAAAAAGAATCAATAGAGGTCTTAGCATCAGATTAATTAAAGCGGTGAGCTTTTGTTATCCCTTTACTGTTGACCGTCATTAAATTTAGCACATATTAATCCCCTATTAATCAACTCAACAAGCTGTGACCATTGACTTTCAATGGCATTGTTTGCTTCCAAAGCAGCTCCAAAAGGAGCTCCTATATTCTGCAGAAGCAGATAATCATTGTTTTTTGTGAACCTCATCTTGAAATGGGTCACTACTTATTACAAGTAGGGCAACAAGACTGTAAAGTTGTGGTGTAGTTTGAAAGACCCAGTTAACTACAGTGAGGTTTATACATTTAACTACTACGTCACCCATCCTTCTATCCTCAGACCAACTGGGCTTCTTCCAAAGCTTAATGAAAAACGAGGCCTTGCATCAATTCCACTCTTGCACCATCCTCTCCTGCCCGTAAAAAGAGAGACTAGAGTCTTTATAACACCAGTTTGACGAGGGAATGTCTGGGATAGACGTTAACCACTTCCTAACTAGTCCTATTTTTAAGATTCTTCCTCGAAAATGGCATATTTTACTAGAAAAGCACTCGGAGAGAGCAGACCTCCACCAAGCACAACAAATCTCCCATATAGCGATTTACAGATTGTGATAAAATCCGCCTTCTGGATCAGATCCAGAGCAGCCTTTGAAATTTGATAGCGGTTTCCATAGTCAATCCCTGAGTGAAATTTCATGAGTTTTAGGCAATAATTAACGGAGATATTGAGAAACAGAATTTTTGGCGCCATTGACCGCAATGTTATCAAAAATTTGAAAGTGATCCAGAATCCAGGATTTCTTCCAAATCACAGCCAAAATGAAATTAGTTCTTCCTTTTCACATATCTGACAACCCCGGAAAATTCCATCAAAATCCATCCATAATTTTTTGAGTTATCTTGTACACAGACAGACAGACAAACAGATAAACAGACAGATAAACACCGGCAAAAACATTACCTTCTTGGTGGAGGTAATTGAAATTTTGTATATCTCAGATGTTACACGGTGTATTTGAACATATCTGGTATCACAACAGCGATAGCAATTGCGAGATTACAGAGTAAATGATAGAAGACAGATAGAATTTAAAAGCAAATATCCACCCATTCCCCTCTAATGTAACCGTTTTGCTCTGCTATGGACCATCAGCAGTGAGATAAAGGTTTTTTTTTTCACCCAAGGCAATATCTGTGGTGAGATTACAGCCACCAGCCAGTCTTTGAAATCATCAGAGCCAATAGGATCAATGGCATTTCACACCACATGGGTGACCAGAGGCATTATCCATTATTTTCAGAATGAGGCAAAGCAGATGTCTGGTTGAGATCTGCAGTTTTTCCCAGTACAAGGGAGGACTGGTCTCATGAGGTCAATACAATTTCTGCTGGTGTTTCGTCTCTGGATAGCTAAGAAGATCCCTTAAATGCCATCACATGCAGTTGATATTTGAGACATCTCTAAGATTAGGTTGGCCAACAATGTTCTGGAGATGTTCTGCATGTCGCAAATGTTATAACTTTTATTCTGTGGACATTTCAAAACACACACGCAAATGCTTCAGCAACTGTCATGAAACTGAACTTCATTGATGATGAAAATGTTTTTTGTTTTTTTAAGTCTTAAAAAAAAATGTAAAATCACAACAAGAAACTCCACATAAAGATGAAAGCAGATGCAACTTTCTTTAAGCAAATTGAGTGACTTAGTCTTAGAGGCTAAACCACTGAGGTACCAGTGATTCATAGGAACAGGTGCATCATCCTTTTTTTACGATCAATTGATATTACTTGTAAAGTTAAACTATTCAACAGTGATTTCATGAGCCTCATAAAATCTACTTGTTCCCTCAGACCTTACGATAAAAGTAAAACACATGGCCTTTGACCCAGTAGTCAACAACATGGTCAGAATACAAACATGTCTTTGGAGATCAGGTTTGGGGTAGAATCTAAATGCTGAAGCACAGATGGTACGAAGACACACTGAGTGGCGCAGCGTGACTTTCCTGGGCTTGACGAGATAATGATACCCAGCCTGAAGCAAGGGTGAACATTCAGGTGACATTTTAAAGGGGAGAAAATTAGGTAAGACAGGTAGGTGGATATTGGCGTGACTGGCAATGAGCTAAATAAAATAAATTCAATTTGAGAGTTGAGCAGTTGTCATGGCCAGATTGTAATTTGAGCGGATCATGGCAATGGCGTTGCGATCACAAATAATTAAAGCAAGTTGACACCCCGCTGAACCCAGACGTGGAACCATCCTTGGGAAATGACTTTTTCCAGAGTCTGACGAGACTTTGGTATGTCAAGTTTAATGTGAATTCATAATTTAGTTCCTCCGTGTGAAGCTCTGAAACTTCATTGGACAGGTAACTAGAAATATTTTGTAGGAAGAAAAATGTGTAAGAAAAGCTTTGCCTTTGCTGTGAATTCAGATGATGGGAGTCAATTTTTAATAATTATTAGGGGTGTGAAAAAAATCTTTTTGGCGATTTGGCTATATATCGCGATTTTTGGCCGCCCAATATAATATCGATTTTTCAGCTCCTAATATTTTTTAGGAAAATTGTTTAATTTTCACATTTAAATTGTTTAAAATTTAAATATGCAAAAACACTAATGATAAACAATAAATAGGTTGTTTTGAAGCAAATAGTTTTGACTCAATTTGTCATCTGAATGATCAAAATCATCTGATAAACATATACAGCAACTTGATTTTCCATCTCTACTTTTAATTTTGATATTAACTGGGTAGAATATCACAATATATCATGACATCACGATATTGTGATAATATCATATCATGATCCAAGTCTCATGATACATATCGTATTGCGAGGTCCTTTCCAATATTCACCCCTATTAATTATGTTCGACTGAAAATGTCCAACTTTGATAATTATCATAATTTTGAAAGACGATTCAATTTGTATTCTGTTTTTAGCTTGACTAGTGTTATTATTTACTGCTGCTGCGTGTGAAAACATCCAGTTTCCTCTTTAAGCCAAACTTGAAGTGGAGCTGGCTCTAGAATCAATATCCAATATTTATTGATCCCCATGTTAAAATATCCAACTATATATCAGAAAAAAATGTATTCGGTGTAAATTGGATTGGCTCTAGCTCATCTGCGACTCCTCTGGCTGTTTTGTGATTAAATAGAAGTTAATGCTGTATATCATATATTAGCACAAGATAAACCAAGCTAAAATGGTTTCCTTGTGGTTACTGAGGCTAGATGGCTCTGTTCCACCACTTGCCAGGTTTGCGTGTTCCACCTATTTCCCCATTTTTAATTAATTAACTTGGATTGGGTGGAGTCAGCTCCTGGTGTCACCCAGTATTCTCTTAGTTAAGAAAACCTATAGTTTTTATGTGGTCTGTGGTTGTGCAGAAATGATCGCTAGTACGACACTCATCTGCAACCTTCAAGCAGTTTGAGAATAGATTATGAAGTGGTCATTCAATCTGATTTCAAGTTGGTCTTTTCTTCAACTGCAGTTCCTCTTCTTGTTGCTGTATTCTTCTCTGTTGATGTGCATCCACAAAAGCTTTACATCATACCTGCAACAGATGATTCGTTCTATCTCTGATTTATTGGAATGATTTCCTCGAATAGGAAAATAGCAACAGCTACATTTTTTTTCAAGTGCCTCATGTTGTGGATGATATTGTACTGTGGGTCCAGTGGCTGTGCATTTGAAATTCAAATGCATTTTTCAAGTTTCAAGCCCTGGGCTAGAAACCCCTATTGGCTGAAAGACAGCTCTTACTCATACTGGCTCAATAGAAACCTTTAAACAGCATTGATTGACACTCAGCTTTTGCCAAGTGCCATATCTAAACCAGGCCACAATATTTCAGACGGGCTTGTGGTCATGTTCTCAACTCAGTCTTTGTTCTTTTCGTTTGATTTATTTATATAATGGATGCATTTTTTTCATTGTTTTCCTTTTTATTCTCCTGAAATGATGCAAACGCCAGAAATTCTGCTGCAGCCAAGTGCAATGGGATGGAAACCATGTGTCTGTTTTAAGTGGAGCAGATCTTCACGTCTAACCTCCGAATAAAGGAGTCCAAATAATTGAAACCGTCTGATGAAGAAGAGTGGGTTGGGATGTCCAATAACCCATTTTTTTTCCTCCACTGTACATCACTTGATGAAAAGTAGTGGCTAGACCCTCCCAGAGAAGTTCAAGAAAGTGTTTCTCTTTTTTTATGATGCATGTGGCAGCTTGGTGGAGTTGCACTTAAATGTCAAAAATGTTTGGTATTTTGACAGTTTTTTTAAAGTGACTGTGTGTTCCACACTTTTTTTCCCCTCTTTAACTTTCACTACTGATGAGGTTTATACAATATAAATTTCACAGCAAGGGTTGGAAAATCATAAGTGTTTACCACAAATAGATCTTCTTCCAAAATCTGCTTAATTTTACAAATCTGCCTTTTCTGGCCTTCTGTGAGATATTTTGCGTCTACAGCTACAATTACAACTAAAATACGCTGCTAAAGAACTTGTGATGGATGATCAGAAGAAAATGCAAATGGTTCAAATCCATCAGCACATACGAAAATAATTTTTGCTTCTTCTCTATTTCACTTTTTAAGCCCTTTAAGTGCCAAGTTGCAAAATTTCTACAAGTAACATTGCTGAATAAAACGGGCTGTATCTACAAATGTGGTGCCGAATCTTGTTACTACTTTTCACCAGGAGATGGCAGACATGTGTGCCTGTAATCTGAGAACCATTTTTGGAGGTGGCGCTAATCAAAGTGTTAGCGTAAAAATAGTTGGAAAAACACCCTCCGGGACAAAGACATGCAACAAATCAGTGGTAATAGTGCTAAGCGTAGCGAGACCAAAGCAGAGCAAAAGAGTGTTTTTTTTCATTTACTCATGATAACAAGAGGTTGGTTTGCCATCCACAAAGTACTTTGTCAGGTTCTGGCTAACTCCAATTCCGAGAAGGAAGACATGCAGTTGTCCAGTGAAGCAGAAACTGACATTAGTAGTGACGGCGAGTACGCGCGCCATAGTCCATAATCAGCACATTGTATATCAGATGCTTCACCTCAGTCTGGCCGGGGTGGAAGCATTCTGCTATCGCCAAGCAGGTTGAGGTGTCAGGGGGCTCATAACACCGCAAATATGGAAAAATGTAGCGAGGATGTAAACAACCGCGGTTGTCCTGGCAGATTCGGGGGAAAAAACATCACTAATGGCACACCGGAAATCACTGTGATGATGATGATGATGATGATAATGATGGTGGCTGAGAGTTCTTGAGGGAAGAGTAAGAGTATTGAAAGTGGATCTGATATTTTGATGAGCCTGTTGCTTATTGAGGAGACGATCTGACAAATTCTGAGCCCATTGATTTCTTCCCTTTTCCAAATGATGAATTCTAGAGCCTTATCACCAATAAAACAAAAAGATATACCCACCACTTCTTTGAAAGGTAAATTTTAAAACCAAACTCCAGATTTCATGACTTTATGAAGTGACTGTCCCTGAAATGAAAGCTTTCATTGTGAATGGGGCTTGAAGGAAAATCTGAAATTGAGGACTACTGGGCAGGTTTGGGCAGGTGATGTTACAATAATCAAATTAGATGACAAATCTACTTCCATTCCCAAATTTGGTTCATACTGAAGATATTTCTCATTTCCAGTATGTCTATATCTCAAACAACTTTAAAGTTATAGCCTTTTGAAACCTTGATATCAAAATTGAACATTTTCCAATATATGTCACCTTGTGACATAACAATATGCAAATTATATGAATAATTTCATTCCCAACACAGACTTTGAGTCATTCTGAACAATTTTCTCATTGACAGTATACCTTTATCTCAAACTGCTTTCAAAATGTCGATATCAATATTGTATATTTTCTTGAAAAATTCTGCCTCCTAAAGGGTTAATCTGGATCACCATGTAGAGAGAAATTATTTTGCTAGTAACAGACGATAGATGTACCAGCTACACGCCATCATTCAACTAACCGCTGATATGACGTTCTGGCGGTCGATCCAAACGCGTCCAAAACGTTAACATGGATTCGGCTCACAACCTCGCAGTCCTCCTAGTTTCATAAATGGTAACCCTTTACAGCATGTTGAGTGTGAAACAAAGCAGATGGTTTAGAGTGCTTGGACCAGATGGTGCAGTTATGTAAATGTAGTCTTTGCGAAGCCAAAATATGTTGCATTTTCTTTCCTTGGAAGAACTGTAACACATTTATCTGGAGCATGAGCACTGTGCCACATTGCCAATGACCAAGTTGCTGTTTGAGTTTGGATGACACAATATTATACTACTTATGTAGCCCAGTGGAAGATATGTGTTCAAGCTAAGCCGCTAGATGGCACCGTGCTTTCTTGGGTGCCCCCAAGCTTGAGTGCATTAGTACAAGTTAAAAACTAAACTAAACAAAAAAAAAGCAGGAAGTAGGGAGCATTTGTGCAACACTATGAGCAGGATCTCCTTGAATGCATTGGTGTACTTCTTACAGAGACATACCTACGGACCGGGAGCGGAAATGTTGTAGTCAGGCCAGACAACTGTAATAACAAGATGCCACATTTTTCTCCGTACGGCCCGGATGAAGGCTGCTTGCAGATTCACAGTTATTATAGGGACAAGATGACTCCACGTGGCCATGCCAGAAAGCCCGCGAGTACCGCTATGCTGCTGCCTGTAGGCATTTAATTTATTGGCAGGCCGCTCTGTGGGCTCAAAACACCATCTTGTCATTCCTGGTTGACGTGTCTGGAGGATTAGAGACAAATTCCCCGACGCTCAGGGACAATACACCGGCTTTATTACTGGCATATATAATTATTTTCACTCCATGGACTCTGATATGGTTGTGCTATTCCCCAAGTACACAGTTCACAACGAGAAGGCATTTAACTTGTACATACTTTCCTAATAAGATTACAATATTATTCATATTATAAAAGTATTAATTAGTAATTTATTCTAGCAGCTGGCTCTGCTCATTGATGGATATAATTTGTTGAATTATTCTGCTTATGACAACCTTTTGTTATTTATGTACCTGCCTAACAGCTTATTGTTCGCCAGCACCCTCAACATTCACTATTCATGTTGCACACCAGGACTTTGTTGTGTCATTTCATGCTTGTAATACACAAGTAAACCAAGAACAGGAGCCTTTCCCCACATCCTGGTGAGTACGACCGGGTTGCTCCAAGTGTTTTTGCATTCGCATACTGACATCCTGTAATAAAAGCTGTGCCCCCAATTTCAGCCCGCTGGTTTTGACATGCTGGACCGAGCGGCGCCTGAGCTTACATACAAAACAGCAGCAAGAGTGCAACTAGGGTTGCCGGCGCATGAGATGTGACTTAAGATGCGTGCATGGTGGTTGATTTTGTGCGCTCAGGGGTCACTGTCATGTTATTTTCAGCTCTTTGAGGAAGTGCGGATGTTTTTGTGCCAAAATATCTCAGTATTTGGAGCCGTTTGTTTCCCCGTGCACCTTTACTAGTGCCCTTGGCCCAGTTGAAGAGAAGCAGCCCCAAAGCACAACTATCACACAGACCGGATGTGTACGAAACACATAAAGTGACCGGTACCTGCCAGAATTCCCATTAGTTTCTTCTGTGTTGCTGTTGGCCACTTGGTAGCCCTGGTAAGTGCTTTTCCTCATTATCTCATCATCTTTGTGGAGACCTTTTTACCTGTGTCGTTACAGTCCCCGTCTGTGTAATCGGACAAGCCTTTTGGGGTAATAGTCCAAAATCAATGCTTATAAATGTATTTACTTACAAAAAGTACCGCCACAAAGTGGTTTCATGTAGAAACTCATGGAAGAATGATCTCAAAGTCACTTTAAAACAACACATTCAAAGTTCTCAAGAAAATGTCTTTGCATTGTCATTGTCCCCAAGGTGGCTCAAGGACAGATAACAGAAAATGTCCTGTTTGAGCGACGCTGTAATTTTTGTTTTTGGAAGGACTCAGAAGGTGGAGAAAGTGAAACTACATTGAACAACCTTCGTCCTAGTGGTGTCTGGCATTTGTCTGACATGGATCAGCTCTCACCGGGCTCAGCGATGGCTCAGCAACTGCTCGCGGGTGTTTGAAATGTGCGAATCCCAAGAACTCGCAGAGTTGTGAATGACCCGTAGAAGCACGACACCGCACGAAACGTAAGATGTCAAGGTCCGGTGTTGCTTTCATCAAGAGTAACTGAGGACAGAAAGCTCTCCTTCTTGCGTGCTGTATGCTGAAAGTCATAATCAAAATTCAACCCAAATTATTTAATCCAGTTCTGTTCATTCATTAAGGTTCGTGACTGGCAGAAAATAAAGCTCTGTATTCGTCCTTCAGGCCTGCTCACTTGAATATAAACCCATCCTGCCACTTATTACCCAAACTTTGTACACGACACTAAATTACTCATGAGCCTTTATCAGTGTTTGCTGTACTTTTCTCTAAATATACTTTGTCCTCCTTTGAATAATAACAGTCATACCGAGTCAATTAAAAAAAAAACTATTTGCTCATTGTCAACTTTGTAAAACTGCTTGTCAACCTCGACTCCAAGAGCTCCAATTTTTCTCCTTCTATGTTGTGGCAGTTTATGTAGCATTAATTCAAAATGGTCTGCATTGGCTCAAGTTAATGAAGGAGCATGTCACCCAGGGCAGTGGTTTGACGCATTTAATGTGTTTTTGATAGTTTCTGGACAGCAACGGACTCCTAAAGGCACAATGAGCAAATGAGAAAAATATGTTTCGAATAATAACTTGGTTTGTTTGAGGAGCAGAAAATGTCAATGAAAGAGTTTGACGTCACCTGATGAGTTTGAAAGGAGGAGTCGTTTTCTGGAATGATAAGGTACACAAGAATGGAGAAGTAAGAATATCTGATTAGTATCTGAGAGTACTATCAGTAAAATTAATCTTTAACTTGGTTTTTGTCTGCTTTTTTTGTGGCAAATAAAGTGCACTCAATTTAATACAGTTTCTGGGTTAGGAGGAGAGAGAGAATCTGTAACCATGACTGTACAGCAAAGGCAATCACTTTTAATGCATCGCTCAAAGGCAACTGGATAAAATGAGAACTAAGATCTCCAATCTTTCATTTACTTTGGTTTTTATCTTTTGATGGCTGTATGAACCAAAAATAGTTTTTCCTTATCAATGTTACTCCATATATTAATATGGAAACTTTTGTTAGGGACCAAAATAACATGAATCATAGCGGTTTTGAGCTAGAATGGAATATATGTTTGCAGCAAAATTAAAAAAAGAAGTAATGTTAGCCCTGGAGGCAATAGACCCATGTCAAAATAAATTGCTATTTTAAGCCCCTGACAAGACTCAAAAGTGCCATTCCACTTAAGCGATAGTGTAGTGTGCCTACAGACAGACTAGGGTAGCTTATGTGAACAAAAGAAATGTATAAAAGAACAATTTTTAAAGGCATCTATCTGGTCAGTGCCACCTCCAAACTAGGAGAGGAGAGACAAAAAGGAGAAGAGATCACGGCTGCTGTTTGAAACAGAGGCTATGAATTCACCTTGTTTTACTATAATGTATTGTATATAATACTATAATGTATTATATGTGCATTTTGTTTTCCATCATAATAATTTGAAGCCACTGACATGCTCATACCAGTAAACTAATAGCAAAGGAAAAACCTGAGAAAAATGTATTTGCTTTGACTTTTTTTTGGGAGGGGTGCTAACTGCTTTTAAACTTTAATGCCGGAGAACAGGTGCTCTCGAGCCCCTTAGGGGAGCAAAGAGTGCAGACACCTTTTAAAGGTGGAAGCTCACCAAAGAACTGTAATTCTCTCTCAGCATCATGTCAAACCAAGGGAACAGGAGACCGAAAACAGACATTACAACAGCTTTTTTTTTTTTTTTTTTTACCTCTTTGCCCTGTAGGGAAGTGGGAAGGCTGACATACAAAGTGAAAAAAAACAGCCAGCCAGCACAGGAGGTTAGAAATTGCAACTTCCTGTCTTTATCCACCTGTTAGGATTTCATAATTAGCTCAGAAGAAGTTTAGTTCACATCAGCTGGTTAAACTTTTATGGTTCTTAGGAATGTCAGTGTCCTCGTTCTGTTATCCTAAACTCCTGCTGTCTTATAACCTCCTGACAGACTACCAAAGGTCTGTGGCTTGCACAGATTAAACACATTTGAATGAAATTTTGGCTCCTGGACTGAGACAATCAACAACATGTGTCTGGACTTGTGATTTAAAACTGCCGGTCATCTGGATTTTGAGAAAAAGGAGAATTATGCAGAAGAATGCAAGGACCCCCCTACTGAAGTTATAAAAGTTTAACAAAAAAACAGTCCGACAGTCTTTGTGCACTCTCCTCATATCTTTCTGTGGTGTTGCAAGAGAGTACCAAACTCGGCCAATTAAATATTCGGCATGACATATTAAACTTTGGATTAATCTTTGTGTATTAAACTTTCTATTGGTCTTTGCTTTCAGTCTCTTCTTGACACCAGATAAAAGAACACGAAAAACTTAGGTCCGATGAGGCTTTGTGTGAATTATGGGCGCAACTTCCGGGGTGTACGGGAACCGGCGTTTGTTTACATGCTGAGAGTTCGCGCTGATCCCCTTTCTTTGGGCGTTGGGAACATAAAACACCACTTGTCACTGCTCAAACATGACATTTATCATAACTGTGCCTACTGCTATTGAGGGACGGGAGGACGACGTGAAGAAGTGGCGATAACTTCTACCAGTATATTTAGCTACTTTACTGACTCGGCTGCCTCTGACGGTGAAGCGATGAACAATCTGAAAAGCTCTGAGGTGAGTCAGTATCTTCACAGTGGTGGATTTTAGTTTCAATCTCAGGTTAAGTACAAACAGCACAGTGTTCATGTACTGCAGGACAAGGCAGATCTTTCAGCCACACTGCTGCAGTACTGTGGAAGGTAAATGTCGATAGTTAAGGCAGTTTTATTAATAATTTTAATTGCATTTTGTAATGACAGTGTTCAACTGCTGTTTTGTATTAAGACTTTATTTCCAGCATAAAGCAAATACATTTTAAACATCATAAAGCAGATCACATTCATGAAGGCTCATCAACATCAGAGTTCCATCAGCAGAGGGCACCCCCAAACTTTTCAAGGTTCAAAGAATATAAGAGTTATGTCACCTCTTCTGTGATGGCTCCACTATTTCAGCTGCAGGGTTAGGGTTATCACCTCATCTCCAGCACATAAATCGTCCAGAAACCCTGAGCTTTTTTGTGTTCCTGTCACTGCATTTGCCACTACATCATCTGAAATAAACATCATAACTCTGGATGGTTTCTTTCGAGTATAGATTTTCCAGCCTCATCCTTTTTAATTCCTCATCTGTAAGTAGGTGATGGAAACTGTACTGCTTGTCAGAGGAACTCTCTTTTTGTCTTAAGTGCATGTTCAAAACACTGTTGTTGAAGCCACAGATTTAGCTTGGTCTTAAACTTAACTCTTTAACTTGGTCTGGTTTTAGTACAGCCACGAACACCACAACAGGTATCCAAGCTCCACAGGGACATTTTAGGAAACCCTATATCTGCCCGAATTGAAAAAAACAATCACTTATATACTAAACTGAAAGCAAAATTCTCAAATAAATCTGCGCTCAGCGACCATGGTAAGCTAATGGCTTACTGCTATTTAAGGCATCTCACAGGAAGATGCACCCATAATCATGTCAACAGTAGTGCCCCCAGAGACATGAGTTGTTGAACTGAGCTAGCTCTGTAGCATTAGCATTATGCCAATAATGCTAATTCACTGGATTCCTCGTTATGCAAGACTGCGGTTTCCAGAGGTGGCATAAATGTTGCTCAATGTAACACAAGCAAATCTTATAAAACATTTCAGGAGCCGTGAAAGGACATGAGGACTGTGTTATGGTAAACTTGGCGCTTTGAGGTCAAGAGGTCACAGGGATCTCTTTGTCCAGAGCATCTATGGACATCATATATACTATATGATGTCCAATATACTATGATGTAATCCTTCTATCTAAGTGTGTGACGCCATCAGGGGCGCCAGGCAGGAGTCATATCTTAATGTTTGGTCTTAGGTGTTTTTGTTAAAGCTTATTGTCTGGTACTGTCATATTGTCATTTCCTGCATTCCTTCCAGTTTAAGTTTAAGGGGGAGATGGAAGAAATTAACAGGGAAATATGGAATTTGCCTTAAAAGAAATTTAAAAGCTCAATGAAGGCCTGCGCTTCAATAAGACTGTGAGATGATCTGGTGACAATTATCTGTCATTCAAGGTTGGTGGCAAATATAATTGGAAACAAAAAAAAGAAAGAAAAATTGGATCAGTACTTGGTATTGACTGATGCCCAAAGAAAGCACAAGTATTTGACTCGGTATTTGAAGTAGAATAAAATGTATCATAACATCTCTTGGTCAGATTCTGACCAGAATCAGAGAAATCTGTCTCTTTATCAGTTAACCGTAATGTTGGAATTTTAGAAGAAGACACGACCTTGGGTGAATATAAATATATAAATATAATTCCTTTGGTCTATCCATACCAGCAACATTTTGGGGGGAGAACACAATCACATTGTTGTAAATATTCTTTCAGAACAAATGGATAATGGACCTCCTTAAAACAACTGTAGTTATGATGACAGTAGCAAAAGGTAAATGAGAAAAATGGAGACAATAAAAAAAAGGATGCTGAAAGCTGGAATCTCCCAAGGCTTCACACACCAGCGTTGTCTTATCTCTCATATTCTATTTAGTGAGAAAAGATTAAAGCTAAATCTTCTTCTTTATTAATGTTGTGTTTCCTGACAGCCTCTGTTAAATGAGCTTATTGATGGTGAAGAGAACGCTGTTGCTCCAAAATCACCCAGGCTTAACTATAGTTTACCACTTATTACATTTTCCACATTATATTTGACTGAAAAATACAAATGAATTAAACTATCAAATTATCTGCACCACACAGTCAAGTGGTTTTTCTTTTTTGTTTGTTTTTTTGACACTAATAGGGTCTCCGAATCTTTTATTTTTATAATCAAGCTGATTTTTACTTTTAAGTAGAAGTGATATTTGTTTATCCTCCTTGTCAAAATCCAGCATTGGACCTACATTAGACCTTTTATTGTGAAAGTCATATTACAATCCAGAACACATTTTATCAGAGAAAGAAACTCATCTCCTTGACTAGTCATCGGAAATAAGAACCATCAAAGTAGAGGTTTTTCGGAACAACCTGAAAACCAGAGGTTCCGACCCGACCCAAATCGGATCTCGGGTCCATTCAAAAGACGTGACTCCGGGTTTGGGTCAGAATCGATACAGTTACTCTCGGGTCCGGTCGGTGCTCTCTGACAGGCTGGGTCCGCGTTTACTTGAGAGAGGTAAAGATATTGGCGGTGGCAGCCAATGTCAGGACTCGGGGCAGTTAAATGATTATTAATTAACGTGGCGTATTTGTCATGAAACAATCGTGTTGCTGGAGCGTGTTATTAGCGGTATGCCCGGCGGACCACAACGGATCGCTAACATGACAACATGACAACGCTGGATGAGAGAACATATTCACGACACGTCCTGACCGGTGTAGGCTATTAGCGTTAGCAGTTGTTACCAATAGCATCTGTATCCACAAAGAAAATAACGACGTGGATTTATTGTTGTTTACATCACGTAGCCTATGTAGCAACTGAACCGGGTAGAAGAAGACAACGTTTAGGTAACAAAATCAAGTTTTATTCAACCCTAGACAACTTTTAACATGAGCAACAATGGGCTGCATGGTTTGAATTACGGGGGAGCTAAGGAAGGACATGAGCTCCCCTGGGAGCCGGCCCTGAGACATTCATTTCAATTGTCCACTTTAAGATATATTTTATTTTCTCTACATTGAGGTTCCTGAAAAAAAAAAGAATAAACATGTCATGGTTGTGTGTATTTACGTGCTATTTAATGTCCAATATTTCTAAACATTTGCCTCAACTAGTTAACATAATTCCATATATTCCTGTTATGGCTGTGATGACGCTGGAGGAGAATTATTAGATCTACGTAGCCACACATGAACTCCTCATGAGTGAATGGGTGGACCGGGGGGATTTTTGGTGGTACACTGTAATTGAAATTGAAGGAATGAACCCGAATGATATTTGGCTTATCCTCAAATTATATTGAAAATGTCCAAACGGAAACAGCCAAGTTTCGGACATGGATTTTTGAAGTAAACAAGGACAACAGCCATGCTTAGTACTGACAACAGTGCAAGTGGACCGACTACTTCAGCTAGTGGTCGGTCTGGCTTTGGTCCGATTTATCAGACTGTATTTTTATGATTTATGTTACCAAACTAAGACGCTGGTATTTTATTGAAAATCACTTGAAATCACTGGGTCTTAATTGACATAACAGACGCTATACAAATAAAGTTGAATTGAATTGAATATCAGAGCTTGTTTCAGCACATGCATAGCGCTGCTAGATGTGTGTGCGTTGTTTGCTGAAATAGTCCAAAGTGTAAACGTATGCCTCCGTAATGTTGTGCTGTTGCGTGTTGGGCCGTATGCGCCAAGAGCTGTCCATTCACCACTGGCGGTTTTATCATGTTGTGTGAAAAATGTCCTCCTCATGTTGTAGTATGGTTCATTTATTTATTCCATGTGTGCAATTTTAGAGAGAAAGTTGTTTATTTTATTAGACTGTTGTTTTGCCTTTTGTAACACATACCATATTGTCATTTGTCAGGATTGTGCGGACTGGAGCTTGGAAAATAGCAGAAAAAGGCCCTGAATGTTTCAGATTGGTGGGGAAATGGCTCTGGTGGCCCACTTCCTTTGAGTTAATGCAATTCTGACATAAAGGTGATGATAACCAAAGACATGGAGAGATGTCTTTTGGCCGGATGTACCTGTTTCAGGTTATCTTATGATGGCTGCAGCCCTAATATGTTTGACAGACTCACTTGTTTTCCTGTTAAATAAACTACATTTCGCTTTTGAACAAGATTTGATCTCAAACTGGACATTGTGTTTAATATATGTTTATCTGTGTAATAAATTCAAATTAGACAGTAAAGTTTAAAATGTAGTTACTTATCTGGGATACTTGGGTATCTGGGTAGAAGTGGATGAAATATTCAGAAAGGTCTAAATAGCCTAAAGTCTTGTGCCAAGATGAAGAAATCAATACTATGAAAAGAAAATGTTTTTTTTTTTATTTAATAATTTCTTATCTTTATATGCGGTCTTATATTCAGGCAATTGTTTACTTTTTCAATTATTAAACAAAATGCATTTGTTGCAGAACAGGAAATCAAACTTTTTGTGGTGTTTTTATTTTCTTGTTATAAAAGTAAATTAAGTCCTTGCAGCAGGAAAGACAGCATCTGCTTTCCTGAGCTGACAGACAGTCTGAATGTGTTATTGGCGGCACTCGGATAGTGATATGCATAGACATATATAGAGATAGACGCCGCATTGGCTGTTTGGAACGAGAAATGCGGCCGCCATCTTGGACCAGTCATTCTCTGGGATTATAACCGGATTATAACAGTATTACCGTACGTCCAGTCGCAGCACAAGTGAGAGAAGATGCCTGAACATTGTGTGGGATATTCCTGCTCCAATCGGCGGACCATCAGAAGCAGGGCTCAGGGGATTACTTTTCACAAGTAAGATTTAACATATTTTTCGGTCTAAAAGACGTCTAATAAATGTCTAATAAACGTCTAACGGTCCCTAGACGTCTGGGCTAAAATCGGTCTACCACTGGTCTAAATGAAAGTTTTAGACTAGCCGTTTCTAAATCTAAACTACATTGTACATTGATCAATGACTGTTAAAAATGTTTTAATCCAGCATTTGGCCACCATTTATACAATTTACTATTGTTTTATTTTGTATTTAATTATTAATGGATTAAATTGTACCGTATAGATTTGTGTTCATATAGACCGATTATAGACGGGCGAATTTCGTGTGTGAATTTAAACGAGACGTCTATTGCTCAGTGGGTTACTATAATATTAGTTGTATTTTGTTCATTGAATATTACCAGAGTTGAGAAGGAGCAAGGATCCTTTGTTACCGTAACGTTAATGAAACGACGCTAAGCTAATGGCAGTTAACAATGCTACAGTATGTTTATTGTTCACCCGGCTATGAACTGAGACTTGATAAATCATATTCCATAACACTGACTTAGATTACAACTGACACAAGAATTGCTATTGTAGAAATATAATTATATTGCTATATGCAATATAATTATATTTATAATTATATTATATTATATAAATATATATATGAAAATCAGTTCGTTTCGTGAGGTATGATTAAATACATTGACGGCACACCTGCCAAATAAATAACACTGAGCGGAGCGGGTGACCGGTCCAAGATGGCGGCCCCAAATCTCGTCAGCGCCAGTAGGGAGTAGCGTTCGATGCGGCGTCTATCTCTATATATGTCTATGGTGATATGCGCATGTGCACATGGGAAAGTCATGGTGCACACTGTAAAATAGGGCTCCCCCAAGGGTCACTGTGTAATTCGAACCCTGATGGACTGTATTGTCTATTCAGGTAACTCGGTTTGGTTCATGGTCAGAAACTAAAGACTCAGGTCAGGTCGGTTCCGGGTCCAAATATTGTGGGTCCATTCAGGTTCGGAACCCCAGACTTATGATAATAGCTCGGGTCAGGTCGGTTTCGGGTCGAATTTTCATGAGTCCATTCGGGTTCGGGTCCATGAAAGTGGACCAGTGAAGACCTCTTCATCAAAGTTTTCCTTTGTAACTACACAGTTCAAACTTAGTTGAAGGGGAATGTACTTTCAGATGAGAATGATGCATTTCTACTTGAGGTTGCACGGCATCAACTCAACACTGACCAAAGAGAACTTTTAGTCAGGTCTGCAGTTACATGCCGTAAGCCTTAAAATGCATCAAAGCTGTTCAGGGACTTATTTGAAGTCTTGAAGAAGAGCTGACTTGCAAGGATTTCTTTCCACAGTCAGCAGGGCTCAAAGTCTCTGTGCAAGAAAATTGGGATGTTTTTACTCTCTTAAGAGCTTAAATTCTGCAAAACATTAAAAATTTAATGCAACTAACCAAAAAAGCTGCAGTTGTTTGGTAAACCACCCGACAATGCAATACAATACTTTCTTTGAGTCATAATTTAGTGCAAAAATTCACTGTGCTCACAGACTTTGGTCTGTGTGAGGATACGGCGCAGTCACATGGTGTCTGTTCATGTGTAGTTTTGCTTCAAAACAAAATGCCACAGCTAATTCTAAAGGAAATAATTCATAAACCGTGCTTGCTGAATAATAGATCGCTGCCTGCTTCATCAATGTCATTTTGTCGCTCCTGTTTTAACAAGTGTGTGTGGGAGATATCTCCTGGTGTCATCCCACAACAGCAATAAGAGCCGGAACAAAGGGATTTACAATGGAAATTAACACCTTCTCATAACAATATATTATTTCTCTTTCTGCATTTGTTTCATTTTCTTCCACAGATGATGTTAGTTTTGGTCATATTTGAGTTTGAGATGTATCTTCAGCCTCCAGCGTTGACCTTTTATTTTATTTCTTTGAAGTCAACAGATGTTAGTGAAAAGCAGAAAGTAAACTTCTGTCCCAGTGGGGCTAGCATTCAGCCTCAATGACAGCAATGTTTTGTGATCAGTCAATTAATATTGCAGTCTTGATAATGTCTCTGCCATAGGCAGTGAAATAACAGCCTTGAGCAGAGGCCGGGTAAACATCCCTCTCATTAGTCTATACTACAGTTTTCTTTTTAAAAAAAGACCTGAATCTAAGAAACTGGCTTCGCCATGGCTTTTACAGTTCTATCATCACTTTGAGGACAAAGCTCCCAGTGTAATTTGCTGCAGAGGAGCGCCTTTTGTAAATGTTGTCTTTTTTTTTGAAACCACAGAGAACGAACTTCAATGCCCTCTGAAAGCTATAAAAGAAAAAAAAAAGGGTTGTGTTTTGTTCCATATCTTTTTGGTTTTTATGATCTGCAATGCCACAAGAAAATGCCGCTGATCTCAAGACAGCTAATTTAAACCCTGGCTCTCAGCTGCCCTGAATATAATCGTCTGGCTTCTATTGAACCAACCAAGTCCTCATTAAAAGCATGTTTGGTAATATGAGTTGTGGTTTGAAATGTTAAGATTTTACTCTCTTTTGATAATCATTTTCAGGCTCCAAAGACTGACAGTGTTATTTGCCATATATAAAACGGCACAAAAGGGTTTTGTGTTATCAGTTTCAATTTAATTGAAGGAAATGTCTTTATTTTTGTTTTTTAAGAAGCAGTGTCTACCAGTCTCCCACCCTTGCTATCAACTGAAACCCCCCCAAAGTAACTTTAGATATTCTGTCCCGATTGTCTCTCGTGACAACTACATATTCCTTTCCCTGCCGTCACACAACAGTAATGATGGAACTGGCTCTCAGGGGTATAGTGGCCATCTTGACAGAGGTAACTATGGCTGTGGTTTCTGTTGAATTGTGGGGGGAGATGTGGAGCAGTGGTTCAGGGAACAGTACCAAAGAGGGACAGGTTGGCACAACTGCTAATCATCTGTCTCTCCATTTAGGAGTGGCATGCTGGGATTAAAGGAGTGACATTAGGAACCAGTACTGCTACTCAAATAGTCACATTTAAAAAAAAAAAAAAAAAAAAAAAAACAACCTTGGCTGCCCCGGTGGCGCAGTGGTTAGGGCAGGCGGCCATATACAGAGGCTACAGTCCTCATGCGGCTGGTCGTGAGTTCGATTCCCGGCTCGGCGACTCTTTCCCGCGTGTCTTCCCCAATTCTCTCTGCCCCCCTTCCTGTCTCTCAACTTTCAATAAAAGGCCACTAGAGCAAAAAAAAATCTTAAAAAAAAAAAACCAAAAAAAAAAACACAACCTTAAGTGGCTCATATCCACTATGCATTTACACCAGTTACCACCTGGAGAAACAACATGCAAGGTAGATGGTCTAGGGTACTGACCTGGAAAGGGAATGAAAATATTTCACAACTGCCATACCTGGAGACTTGAAAAATATGGAGCCCCATTTGGGTCATAATTCAATGAATAAATGAGTCTATTATTATGAAATACAGGCGTTTATTAGTATGAAATATTTCCCATTATTATGAAATATTTCCCATTATTATGCTAATAGCTTTGTTTTTCATAAGAATTAGCTTTTACATAATGGCTTTGTTTTTCATGAGAATGATTTGTGTCACAGCAGAGAGGGCGGAGCCATTTATGTGACTGGCTGCTCTTTCATTCAGGCATAAGCAACAGAACAGTGAATATCGATAGTGGGCGAGAGGTGCAATGTATATACTCCAGGGCAGTAGGTGGCAGAATGCACCTCAGTTTACAATTAAAAATTGACATCGACTAAGAAACGTAGCATGAAATGTAGGGAAAACTTGATTTTGACAGCATGGCGACAAGCGAAAGATCATTTTCTGACTTACTCCAAGAGGAAGCCAACAGGCTCGATGCGAGTCCTCCCACCAACTGCATGGAGAAGGATTCAGCCAATGAGCGTGCAGGTCAACCACTGGTCCCGCCCAGTGGCAAAATGTGATTATTATGTAAAAGCTCATTCTTATGAAAAAGGAAGCAATTATGTAAAAACTCATTCTTAGATTTAAAAAAAAGCCATTCTGAAATAAACTATTATGCATTAAACTAAGATTAGATAAAAATATATTTCATAATAATTACATTTTTTCATTATAATGGGAAATATTTCGTAATAATAAACATGTATTTCATAATAATGGGAAACATTTCATAATAATGGATACGTATTTAATAATAATAAACGCCTGTATTTTATAATAATAGACTCATTTATTCATTGAATTATGACCCAAATGGGGCTCCATAAAAAAAAGCCCTGGAAACTCCAATAGGACATCATGTTTTTATTAAGATGTTCATATAACTTAACAATGTGACTATTATCGGCACATTCCATATGCTATAATGTGATTGATTATTGATTACTTTATGATCTTATTTAGGTAAAGGCAGCTGTTTACATGGCAGGTTTCTTAGTCAGAGTATTGCCTTAATCTGATTAATAGCAGAATATTGTTGTCCATGCGTTAATGGAGCTGGGAAACATACAAGGAACAACTGGAGTTCAACAAGCAAGGTTCAGACAACAGCGCCAGGTACAATTGTAGACTAGGCAATGTCATATACTCTGTGCAAAGAGGTTGGGGCAGGCAGCAGAAAAGGAACAGGTCAAAGATCCAGGGCAAGAGTGGATCAAAATAGCGGTCAGCAGTCTGAGAAGAAGCAACAGTCCGGATCAGCAACAGGGAAAACAAACAGGAGAAGACCACTCCGTAATGTCAAGCTAGCCAGAAAAAGACTTTGCAATAAGGGTGGAGCGAACAATGATTAAATAGTCTAGATAATGTCTGACACCTGCTCTGGTGATTAGTCCAAGGCACGGGATTATGGGAGAATGAGTCCAAGGGCACTAGTTAGTTCTGAAGGCTCCCTCTGGTGGTGATCGGGGGGAGCCCCAGAAGCCTGATTTATGACACTATGTAAATGCACTCAATGACATGCACAGTGGTGATTCCAGTTCTTTCAGTCATTTCAAAGCCACAAAGTTTTGCTACTAAATAAAACATAGGTTTGTGTAAATAAAACATAGGTTCAGGGGCTGCCCGAACTCAGAGTCCGAGCAAGTGCAATGAGTGATGCCCATGCCCAGTCAGTCAGGCAAATGAAATGGAGCCAAACCACCAACCCCTGTCGATACTTTGATTTGTGCTGACCAATCAGTCTTTTTTTTCCTCCGATGATCAACCAGTGAGAGACATTTTTTCTCAAGCACTCATCAACTCTTTGTAAATATTGAATATCTTCTCTTTGCTGGGCAAAAGAAACAGCAAAAGACTATGAAGAATAGTGGAGAAAAATACCAAGATGTCCAATAAGTTTCCCTGGGTTCACTACAATGGGAGACAGAAGCAACGTTTTGCTTAACCTCCTTGGAATTTCTGAATAAAATTGATGTGTAAATTTAATTAAAACTAAATTACCATGAAATAATTTTGGAATTCATCAAGCTGAATAGTGGCTGTTGGCGTACATTGCAAGTAGCATTAGCATACATCACTAAACGCAGCCGGTAGCAACTGGAGGAAAACAAAATATCTTGGTTTTATTATTTGAAGCTGAGAAAGCTGACAGTGTTGTACCACCACCTGAAGTACTCGTCATGTTCACAGATGTTCAAATCCTTCATGATTTCATTAATTTTTTAATTGGCCAACATTTTCCTTTGGGGCAAGCAGGTTTTGGCCCTCAGGCAAGTTAAACCTGAAAAATATTGGTGTCGACGGTAAACAGGTGCGTGGTGACAACAGAGAACTGCTGAAAACAGCAGAACTCAAACAAAAAAACAAAAGCAAGAACAAAGGAAGAAATACCTTCAAACTTAGACAGAAAGAAAGGTTAATTTAGATACACAATGACAAAACTCCAAAAGACAAAAGAAACATGACAACAGTTTAAACAGGTAAAGCTGCAGCTCCCTCAGAACACGTAATCCAATGATAAATAAATAAAGCATGTTGTTGCAGATAAAGGGTTCATCATTGTCACACAACATTCGAACTGAACTTAGAATGAACTTTGGCTACTGTCTGAGCTGGAAATGCCTCATCCTTGACCCGTCTCTGACCCCGTGTTGTTTGTCCCTGGTAACTTGCGTTTCCACTGCACGAATCACGTACTGAATTCAGTGACATTTCCATCTTTAGAATAGCTGTGTTTGCCTGATTTTTCTTTGCTTCTAATGTTGTTTTAATCAAACAATTTACTATGTCTTGAGCAAGCTCTATCAATGTATTATGATAAAGCGAGACATATTTTCTTTACAAAGTGCAGTCAATAGCTCATTACACACAATTAGTCAAGACAAATCTTCCCTCAATTAGCACACATTCAAATTATAGTATGTTTTCGAGTTTGAACACAATCTCTACATAAGAAGTTTAAACACACTGAATTGCAGCACACAGAAGGAACTCAAGAGTTTAAAGTACAAGAAAATCTCAGTAAACAATTCAAACTGCACGAAGCAAGTCAAAAACACAAACAGTTGATATTTGCTGACAAAGATTGTTCTGAATAATATAAAATGTTAAGACAACACAAGTGATTTTTAGCCTTCCTGGTCATTTTTTTTTCTTTTCCTGCATTCATAAAGTATGATCTGGTCTCCATTTGATGCAAAGCCATTGTCTTACAGATAATAACAATCATTGAGTGTGCCCAAGAAGCTGTTTATGCAAGTAAGTATGGATCAGAAAAGATTGACTTTTGCTTCATATTGTGTCTTGTTTCTGGGTGGTCCACTCCAAGAGATTTACTTTGATCTTTCATATATCATATTCTTGCTGTATCAGCCAACTTCAGCTGGCAGACAGCCACTCTGCCATTATCCTGTAAATAGCCTGATCAACTGGAGGATTCATTTCAATATTGCTCTTGATAATGGCAAGCTGCCCAGACCAAGACGCAGCGAGCCCTCCTGCCTACTTTCACCATTCACTTTATGTTTTCATGTTTTATCAGTCAATAATACATCATAACGGCAGCATTGTCGGCTGGTAAGGGATTTTCTTACAGTACATGGCATGTGTTATGCTTGGAGATGGGTTCAGTGCACGGCTTTGCAGAATTGAGAAGTACAGAACAAAATAGGCTTTTTTTATGACCTCCAAACATCATAGTTTTATTGACCGCAGGCAAGAAGCCCCTGGAAGATTGACTGTAACAATATAAGAACAGTCTTCAACTTATACAACCTGCAGTCTATTATTCAGCGGTCGACTTCTTTTAGGCACCAAAATGACATGAATTGAGACGTGAGAAACATCAGTAGTTGACTAGTATTGACAGGTGCAAGCAGTACTTTTTTATACACTTTCTGTACACATAGAAAAAGTAATATCACTTAGGAGGAATGACATGTTTGAGTCTTTCAAAGGATTGACTTTTTTTTGATGTAGGACAACTGTACCAAGTGCGAGTATTAATTTGCACTCAAAAGTGCTTTGACCCACGTCTTTTTGGTCCCGAACGAAATTCAACCAGAAATTTTACACATCTACAGGGTTTGTACAGTTTGGAAAAACCTGGAAAAGTCATGGAACTTAAAAATGGGAATTTCCAGGCCTGAACCATGTGGTGTAGTGGTCTAATAATATAACTAGAAAAGCACTCAGAGAGCGCAGACCTCCACCAAGCGCAACAATTCCCCCATATAGCGATTTACAGATTGCAATAAAATCCGCCTTCTGGATCATATCCGGATTGGCCTTTGAAATTTGATAGAGGTTCCAATTGTCAATCCCTGAGTCAAATTTCATGAGTTTTGGGCAATAATTAACAGATATTGAGAAACAAAATTTTTGGCCCCATTTACCGCAGTGTTATCGAAAATTTGAAAGTGATCCAGAATCCAGGATTTCTTCCAGATCACACCTAAAATGAAATCAGTTCTTCCTTTTCATATTTCTGACAACTCCTGAAAATTTTATCAAAATCCATCCATACGTTTTTAAGTTATCTTGAACACAGACAAACAAACAGATGGATAAACGCCAGCAAAAACATAACCTCCTTGGCAGAGGTAATAATAAAAATAATAATAATGATGATAGGGAGCTCCTGTGAACATCGGCTTGTGTACCAGTATGATCCCGATATGAGTTTCCACATGTAACGACCAAAAGAACAGACGGAGGTGACAACACCAAGTAAACTAGAACGGTTGCGCGAACGGCCTCCTGCTTGGACTGAAAACAGAAGTGTTCTAACCAGTTACATGAAGGGCAAACTAATATGAATATCCCTGAGAAAGGTGTAGAAATAGTCACAATGTGAGCTTGGCCGGGATTATTCATTCACTTGAATGACTGGAAACAAGTCTTTAAATACATATACAAAACACTCAACACTAAAACTAAAATACAACAAATAGGGAAGCATTTATGCACAAAATTTTTTACATCATATACATTTTAAATAAAATAAATGTACATTAAAAGTTCATTTGAGATTATTTTTAAAGCACCAGTTCAGAACAAAGCACCTTACACAGAAAGGAAAAATGGTGCAGTACAGTTTAGTTAACTACAGTCGAATTTGTTGCAATCCATTTAGAACCCTTTTTTACTCCAAATTCAAAGTTCATATGATGCTACTTCATTAAAAAAAAAAAGCCCAGCTAAGGATCCCGACATACTGCATTGAGTCTTTACTTTGGCGTAATCCACTGTCCTAAATCATGTCATTGTAAAAGCTCATAAATCCTGGCAGGGTACAACCTGGACAGGTCATCAGTTCATCGCAGGGCCACAACGGAGACAAGCAAGACAAATGACAATGCACCCTCACACTCTATACTCCTCCATTGAGACGTGGGTGTCTTACTACATAGCTTTGATGGAAAGGGGTTTCCAAGATAGGGCTTTTTTTTTCTGAGTTCTTAATTTTAAAAAAAAAAAAAAAAAGTTGTGCCATGCATTTCAGGGAATTCAGACACACGTAACAGTTTTTCCTCCGTTTTTCTTTCTGTACCTGGATAAATCCTTTTTTGAAATGTCTGCTTGTTATTTGTCACAACGGCCCATATGGCATTAATCACCAATCAGTTTACCAATCCTGATGAAAGTTTGATGGAGAATCCCAACGGAATGATGAAATGAACAAAAGGAAGATGATAAGAGGGTGTCTGTACACTTTAACAGGTGGTTTGGACATCAGATGGGACTTCCTTCAGCATCATGATTAGGTGAATATGTAGTGGAGGATCAATCAGGGCTGTATGAATTACAGCCTTAACAGGGAATGACAGACATTTTCAAAATAGGAGTTTTGAAGGACAGGGATCATACTTCTTTTTTTTTTTTGAGGGGGGGTGGGGCAAGAGGATTATTGGATCAGAGAAGTGATGTCAGACTAATTGTCCACATGAGACAAATTATCACCAATTTCACTTCATTCCTAAATCTAACTCCAGAGAGGAGGCTTTAATGCTCCAGTTTTGTTTCATTCCTCATGCTTTGCTCAAACTAATCAGCTGTTTTCAAAAGTCAATTTCTTTATTTGTCAATTTCTTCACATCTACATGGCATACAAAGGAATCGAAATCGAAAATTTTGGTATCCCATGTGTTGACATCATCAAGCTAAGGCTTTTACATACATTCTTAGCGTACACAGTAAATCTTCCACAGCTTTACAATACCGGGACTTGTTTTGTGAGTTATTTTGCCATGTGGGTCTTTGTCTAAGTTGGTGCCATTTCCTCCCAGAGAGTATCCTGCTGACATCTACTCCTCTGGTAAACAACACCAAGCTGTCCCAAGGATGTAAAAGAAATTCGGACTCATCAGACCTGGCCACCTTCTTCCGCTGATCCATTGTGGAGTTTCCTGACATGTCCCTTTAAAGGGCTTTCTGTGATGCTTTCCGTAATAGCCAGAATTAAGGTTTTCATCTAGCCGTGGCTACAGTTATATAAAAACTACACGACCGTGGCTTTTGTGTGGGTTTTTGGTCACCTCATGTGCAAGGATATGTCTCCTGGTAAATGGAAATTTTTCACCTGTGGTTCAGATTTAACCACTGCATAGAGGGAAAACTACAAGACCTCTCTTTTTGGAAATTGGTCTGACCCCAGTGGTGTAGGAATCACAGTCAAAATTGCACAGAGATACTTTCTCTGTCCAATTTTTGTGCTTCAGCTTTAACAAGTGACTTCATACTGCTGTCTAAGAGTTCCCACCTCACTGATGGCCACGTTATTCATGTTACATGATATTCAGTCCAAGGTGTCTCACCTACTCTAGTAATATGGTTAGGATTTTATCAGTATCTGTACAGATACAATACCAATTATCTATATTATTGCTTCTTGATATTCTAATTAATGGTACTTTAAAATAAAATAAAAAGACATTGTTAATATGAAAAGATTCCTACAGATATCTGGGTGTTCAGCTTGGGCTTGGCCAACTTGGTGCATTTCTGTTATTTTTTAAAGTAATAAAAGACTTTTGATACTTCCACTTGTATGCCACCATCTATAATTTAACTTCATCTCCTTAATGTGTACTCCTTTTCAAACATTTTCAAAAGAAATACTCAAATATTTGAAGTAGAGCTGCTAAAGGCCTGAAAAGTGTCCAATAAACTATTTTCTGTGGAAATTGTGTTAATATTCCAGTTTGGAATCAAATGATATGTTGCTCTGTTCTATAAAAAAAGATTAAGCAAAAACAAACTCTGTAACACTAATGTGGTGTTATATGCAGGTAAATACTGTAATTAGTTAAACAACGGGAATATTCTGGATTGCTAAATAATTTGCAGCTGATGCTAAAGGCAAAGAACAGAAAAAAAAGCCAGATGACTAGATCAGTAGTTCTCAAACTTTTGATACTGCGTACCACCTGAGAAACTGTTCAGCTCTCTGAGTACCACCACCAATTTTAAAATATAGCCATATATGCCTTCTCAATTAGCTTTCGAAACACACAGGAGATATGTTTATTCCTTATTGTAGTTATTTATTACCTGAATTGTTACCTTACTGAATCAGACATTTACAACTCTGTCCAACAATTCTCACATACTCATACTCTCATCCAGAGCAAAATAAACTTACTCAAAAGTTAATACATCTGCATTGCAACTGAATATGCAACAAATATTAATTTAAAAGACACAATTATAATTATCTCAAGCTACACATTTCATTTGAAACGTATTTATAATGCATTGTATGTTCCCGATTTATTTTTTTAATGGAAATGTGGGAAAAATGTACAAAGTCATGACCTTCCCCGCATACCACCAGAGAGCGGTCACGTACCACTGGTGGTACACGTAGCACAATTTGCGCACCACTGGACTAGATGAACCCTTGTCAATCTGCATGCTAAGACAAAGTATAATATTTGTTATATGATAACAAAAAAAAAAAACAACTAGCTAGTAGCAGGCAGAAGCAACAGCCTTATCGTAATGGGATAGCTAGCACCATGGTAGCTAGCCTCTCAAACTGTCATTGAATTTGTATTTAGCATATCTGGCTAGCTAGCAACTGAATAAACATTTCTATTTGTTAAACTCTAATGCCATGGATCACATATATTTATTTTATCTTCTAAATACACAATTTTGAGGTAAATTGTTGAATTTTTTGTGATTATTAGCTGGAGAGGAATTTTTACCACATGTGTATTTAATGGAACATTCTAGAATAAAACAAAAAACCGTAAAATAATCCAAATCGAAGTCGGTCTGACTTTGAACCGAATATGCATTGGTAGAAAAATGCTAACAATATTAGCATTTGTTGTAGTCGGCCCATGTAAAATTCAATAAATTATAAACTAATTGCTATTTTAATGTAAGATGAGACAAAATGTCATTCCACTTAAATGATAGTGTGGGTAAGTTCCCTACACACCAAGCAAGGACATTTTTATTTGTAAATGTACATAAAAAGTGTATAAAAAAGCATTTTTATCTGGTTGCTGACATTTTGACACACAAGTCAGTTACCGATGTTGCACAAACAACTATTAATAGACACAACAGGACAACTGTTTGGCTTCTTCTTTGATTGAACTGGATTGCTACTAATACAAAGGGTTGTTTTAACTCTGATGTTCCTTTAACTGATGCAACTGTTGTTCTCCCTGTAGTGAATGCAAAGTCATAAATGTGCTACAACGCTAAGTGAGTAGGACAGTGACTGCCAGAGATCCTCGGTCCATCTGTGGTAACTAATTAAGTCAGTGTCAGAAGCTAATTAGAAAGGGGAGAAATGTGGAAATGCCAGATGCTGAATGTTTAAATCAATCAGACTGGAATATAGGGGTAGCTTGAGCAAGTTAAGCTAGCTTCAGTGTTGTTTAGTGGTTCTTTCTTTTATGTGTGCTGTATTTGCTAACGTGTATCTGCCTTTTAAAAATGTATATACTGTAATCTACTGAAAGCACAAGGCTTAAAAAGTAAAGAGCTTTCCCCATTTCCGTTATTTCCCCTCTCTTGTGGATCAATTGTGCAGAAAATAGTGATAAGTAAGATTTTTTTTTGTTGTTGTTGTTGTTGTTATTTTTCCCCACCTGGGTACTAAAAGTTTCCACCATTAATCATTTCTGCAGCCGAGACGCTCTCACTCTTGTGAGCTGGTAAAACCCCACGCACCCACGCAGTCAGAAGTAAAGACACAGGAAGGGCTACAGTACCTGAAATTAATATTAGCGCATATTGCACTCAGACACCCAGACAGGCTCAGGGAAAAATAAATACAAACATATTTAAGCTCCATAGAGAGCCATTGAACGCTCAGCTTGATATCGGCAGGGCAGGCACAGCGGAAACGCTAATCCAGGGGTGTGTGGATGGGGGGGGGCGTTGAGTGCGCTAACACACAGTAACACGAGCAGTCATTAGGTAGAGACACAGAAATAAAGTGGAGTAATTTGTCGCAGATGGGCAGTTCTTCAGATTATTGATGTTCTCAATTAAAAACGGCAACAAAGGAGAGATTGCAGTAATGTGTCAGTCAGGTAAAACATGAGATGCTTTTTCCAGTATTTTTTTTTTTTATTCACACTTAAAACCTTCATTCAACAACATAACGCAAATGTGTTTCAAGTGCTTTGGCGTTAAACTCATTATTTCAAGATTTAGAGCTCAAACACAAAGACAGTGTTGCTGAAAATAAGAGATTAAATCTTATCTTTGTATTACACAGACATTCATGACTTTGAATTAGGTTTGTCTATTAAATATCAGTGATGTTTTTATATATCAGCACTACTGCTTTGATCTACCTTCAGACACTGATAAATCGAGGACAGTTCTCTAAATTTTTAAGGTGGACACGTAGCCAAACAGCACAAACACTGTTTTTCTCTCTCTTTTTTTCCTCATTAATGGAAGTCACTAATCTGGAAAACTTTGCCGTTGCCATCTTGACACAGTGAGTCATAACATTGTCTCACATGAATACATATAATGAAAGCGAATTAGCAGCTTTGTTGTGGTGGACACAGTCATGAAGACTGAAAAAAAATGAATTCAGAGAAAGAGAGAAAAAAATGAAACAAAAACTTGGTTAGGTACAGGAAAATATATGGACCCTGTTTATAGACCCTGTTTATACTATTTCCCCTGAGTGAGTTTTGATCTCAGCGTAAACTACAGAACGTGTCTGAGGACCTGATCACTTGAAAAACATTCAGAGGTGGTCTGGGCCCCATGTGACCACAGTCTTTAACTGTATAAATGCAATGCATTCTGGTCCACATCAAAGGGGCTGCCTACATATATGATGTCCTCAGTGTAGGCGGAGAGATGTACTTATTCAACAGTGTCACGTTAATATATTCCATTTTGGTTTCAATTCTTTGCCTCCTGTTATCTTCTGTGTTTTTGGGTGTTTTCTGATTGCTGTTAATGTTACAGATGTGTGGTTTATTTGTTGAATAAAGCTGGAAAAGAGAATCTAACATACAGGGAGGGTGGTCATCTTGTCTGTCCTGGTGACTGCATGGTGAAGCACATTGCTGGATTTGGTCTTTGCAGGCGGAAGTGTTGATAGGATTTAGAAATTCTTAGTTAGATGCAGAGCTAAACTTATTGCCTGGGGGTGGCTGGCTGTAAGAGGGGACTGCTGAGTTGTTGCTTGACCTCCTGACCTGCTGTCTTCAAGGGACGATGGCAGATTTAGTTACACACTTCCTGGAATAAACACACCACCTTTGTTTGGACTGGACATCTGGACTTAATTACTGCAACATCCGCAATACCCCCTCACTAGTTTTCAAACTGCTTGAACAATCAGTAATTGATTAACTGTGACTGATCATCTGGACTTCGGGAACAAAGGACCAAAAGTCAGAGGAACTAAGGACACGCCCTCCTCTGGATCTTTAAAGACAGGCACAAACGGACTTGCGGTGTGCATTTTGTCCATGGCAGCATCTCAGTGATGTTGTGGACAAGTGTACCATCGGCCGATTAAAATATTTTGCATGGCATAATATGTTGTAAACATGATTGTAATAAATTCTTGATTGATCTTTGTTTCTAGATTTGTCATTTAGACACCAGATAAAAGAACACGGAGATACAGTTTTTTCAGTGTTCACAGGTAGCTGAATTGTCCCAAAGTCCTCACTGAATCAAAATGAAAATGGTAAGGATGGATGGATGGTACTTGAAAGACTGCTAAAAATGTTGACGGTTTGTTCCGCATGAGCATCCTGTGTTTACAGCCAACCAAACACTTTCCTAAACTTTAAATTTAGGCATAGCTGGCATGAAATAGTGGGTGCGGCTGGCGCGGACCATTATCATCATCTAATCAAAGTAGAAGCCTTAACGGGTCCACTTTCATGGACCCGAACCCGAATGGACCCGCAATATTTGGACCCAGAACCGACCCGACCCAAGTCTTTAGTTTCCGACCACGAACCAAACCGAGTTACCCGAATAGAACCGAAACAATAGAGCCCATAGTTGCTCATGTTAAAAGTTGTCGTTGAATAAAACTTAATTTCCTTACCTAAAGTTGTCTTCTTCTACCCGGTTCAGTTGCTACATAGGCTACGTGATGTAAACAACAATAAATCCACGTCGTTATTTTCTTTGTGGATACAGATGCTATTGGTAGCAACTGCTAACAAACACTAATAGCCTACACCGGTCAGGACGTGTCGTGAATATGTTTTCTCTCATCCAGCGTTGTCATATTGGCGATTTACAGCTGCCGGCAAAACCGGCAGCTGTAAATCATGCTGTAAATCAATTGTGTTGCTACGGCAACACAATTGTTTCATGAGAAATACGCCACGTTAATGAATAATTAATTAAACTGCCCTGAGTCCTGACATTGGCTGCCACACGCCAGTATCTTTAACTTTCTTGAGCACCGACCGGACCCGAGACTAACTGTACCGATTCCGACCCGAACCCGGAGTCACGTCTTTTGAATGGACCTGAGACCCAATTTGGGTCGGGTCAGAACCTCAGGTTTTCGGGTTGTCGGGTTTTTCCGAAGACCTCTAAATCAAAGCCATCTTTGCTTTCTTGGAGGGAGGAGGACCTGCGTAACTCCTGGTTTTTCTGGAAATTCTACCAGCTGACAACCAACTCAAAAACTCACCTCACAACAACATACCTGTCATTTTGTTTGGGGCTGTTGAGGCAGCTCAAAGCTGTAAGACAGACTTCAAAATAGGAGTAAAACTTCATAATAAAACTTTTGGACCTCCAAAATCTAGTTGCTATGAACAGAGTTGTAAATTCATGGTTAAGGAGGTGAGATTTTGTACGATCCCTGCAACGTTTTCATCAAAGCATGTTACAGAGATTTCATTAATACCTCAAGAAATCATCAGTTTTTGAAAGAAGGGGGCCAAAAAATGTCTCCTTTTAAAGCCAACTCAAAGCTAAAAGTAACTATATGATATGAGTGAAAGCTCCCAAATGGAATACTAAAAATGGCATTTTCCACCCCACTGAATACAGAAATGTGGCATTAGGCTATCCGAGCAGAAAGAATCAAAAGTTGGTGCTGTGGGGATAAAGCCTTGAACTAATCGCATTTGAGCAGCTTTGGCTGTACATTTCTCTCCATAAAATGAATATAGATGTTTCTCCTTTCGTGAGAAAGATTCAATTAAGTACATGTCCACTGGTACTTCTCTTGGTTGCCCGTAACATATCACTTGTTAAACACTTTTCCGCCACTTGATAGTACCTTGACACCAAACGTGTGTTTTTCCAGATTACCCAAGATCCTCTCATCTTCATGCATAACACAAACAGGTGGACAACACTTACACAGGAACTTCATCAAATAGCACTTCAGAAGTCCATCTCTGGTTTGATATGAGTGGACTTGAATTGGCATGGCATGTTTAGCACATGGATTTTACAGTGTAGATATAAATGATGTAATCTGAATATAAATTGTTGTTTCCGAAGCAAAATCAGCACCGCCCTATTTAGAGCTTCAGTGCACTCGTGATCTGTTTAGATTAAGAGAAAAACCACAAATTATTTCCAAATCATATTTGAACTGGGGCAGCAGTGGAGCACAGCGAGGAAAGGGACATGATTGTACAGAGTAAATGTTTGCAAGCAGCTTTTGAAATGACTGTGACAGCAGGCAAAGCACTGCCAATGCAACATGCAAATAGCAAAATGAGGAACCCACGTCGTTGGCTACTATTTTAGGCGCAAACCTTGAACTCCTGCCCGCCAAGACGTGTGGGGACAGAATTGGATAGATCCCTTCCCAGGTGAAGGGCGAATTTCTAATCCTGACATTTTGTGAGGCCAGACGGACACACACAAGCTTGCCCCCCGTGGGACCGCTCGCTAGAAGGGCCCATCCAATCTGTCAGCACATTCTCCTCTCCCTTCACTCGATGAGACAAAAAGAGAAACCGACAGAACAACACCAGACAGTCTGTCATACACTGGTACATAGTTCACTGGCATAATAGGCGTTTTATAGCCAGCACATCTGTGGTTGCCTTACCAGGTGCATGGTTTTCCAATACATATAAAGCAAAACAAATCCAAACAATTTGCCAGCCTGGTTATTTAAAGAAATAAATATGGTTACAAGCCAGGAACTGTTGAAGGGGCCAAACCTAACCACTTAAGCTACCTGTGGCTAACTCTATAGGCAGTGTTGGGCAAGTTCACTTTCTACACGAACTAGTTAAGTTCATAGTTCACAGAAATTAAAATGAACTATTTCAGTTCACCATTTCAAAAAATGAACTAAAAAGTTAATTTTTAGTTATTTTTTTTAAATATTATTTTTTAATGTTGCTGTGAGCAATTATTTGTCAAAATGATTGCCGCTGCCCATATACTTCCCCACCACAAACAGCAATTATTTTATCTGTCGAAAACTATTGGTCCAATTCGGAATCCTTAACCAACCAGGGTTCACATTAGCATTGAAGTTTCCCTTCAATTTCCCTTTTAGCTTCTCCTTCACAGCCCACTGAAACCTTTAATCACAACTGTGATCAACATACAGGACAAGGAACCATGATCTGATATTAATGTAAGGGGTCAACAAATAAGGTGACACTTGTCATATTAAGTTAAGATGACAGTAGAATAATGCTTAACTGGTTTGTTTTATTACTTCTTAATGTTTTTTTTTTTTAAATCATGTCATGAATATTTTACAGTAATTAAAAACATATTTAAAAAAGATCGAGGATTAAAAACACATTTGTTTAATTTTAATGACCTCTCACGGCCCACCTGCAGTCCCACGACGGCCCACCAGGGGGCCGCGGCCCACACTTTGGGAATCACTGCTCTACAGTATGTATGAGGAAAAACTTGCTGCCAAATGGTCTTTATTATAATACAAAAATAAGTACTTAAGGTGGAAAAATGTTTTTGTCCCCCATTTCAATATTTCAGTTCACGTTCACACAAAATATGAACCAGTTCGTGCACTTTTTTTTTAATGAACGCGTTCAGGTACAATACTGTCTGTGGTGCAGTGCACTAAAGGGTCCCATATTATGCTTTTCCTGTCTTTAAAAGGTTCAAAATAGATAAAAACTTTAGCATGCCCAGGTTTCAGGCCATCTATGTACACAATTGATTAAGCTGCAAAAAACTCCATGTCTACTGAACCATTAGACGGTCCATGTCTGCTGAACAGACTTAACCCCATTTGGTCTGGAGCACAACATGTTCTCAGAGCTATAAAAGGGAATTTTATGAGATGTGCTCCATTTGTCTTTTCCCTATACTTTTAAAAGGATATAATGGAAGGTTTTATATGACAGAAGGAAGGGCAGGGACAGATGAACGTGGTTTTTGTTGAAAAGTTATTACCGTTATAATAAACTAAGAGAAATGGTCATCACAAGACATTGGTAGGATCTGAAATAGTTTCTCCGTGGGGAACGGACGCTGTGTTCCCAGTTGCGCCGTAAACTGTAAAGTTTTGTGGGTTCTTATAAAGAAATGAGATTACAGCAGTTGAATCCCATCAACCAGCAAAACACTGGATGGATTTAATGCATTATCTCTGCCTGAAGGAAGCTTTATTGCCAGTGTTCTCACAGATGACATGCACCCTGATCCATAATAATGATTGCTGCCTGTTGTGGCAATTATTGCTAGATGAATGCAAGCATGTATTAACCCCGGGAGTCTACTGCAGAGGCACAAACAAACACATTATTTTAAGGGGCATAAATAGGCAGACCTGTGTTTTTTTTTTCTTTATCTGTATGCTCAATTTAATTTTGTCCACTAAAAAACACTTCCTGCAGGGCCTGTGCTTATTTTATGTGCTGATGTATGAACACTGACGTAGTTTTGCCTCCGAGATCACATGATGATGAGTTGCACTTTGATTAATTCACACTCAGAAATAAAATTAGAACTGTGTCTCCCAGAATTAAGCTTTCACTCTCGCGAGCCGTCTTCTATTAGCATGCAGAGTTATTTCCCCTCCCTGCTTCTTCTGATGTGCCACTTGGTTCTTGCAGATTTTGTTTCAAAGGCTAGACCTGAAAGCCTCTGAAAGAGAAGTTGGATCAGAAATTATTTCCAATCTGTCGCCCAAGAAGGCAGCGCATATGCATGTTCATTTAAAATTAAATGGAAATATTAAAGGAGAGGATAAAAGAGCCCTTTTTTTTCCTCTTTTTTGCCCCAAAAGTTGATACAGTTTCTTGACATCAAATGTCTGTGACATAGTTGAAACTGTTGAAAAGCGCCCTTTCCAGTCATGTGATTACAGCTTCCTTCGTAGCTTCTGGTTTTGGTGGGGGTGGGTCGGCTACTTTAACCTCCCACTCACACATCGAGTGTTTCCACACTGAATTGGAAGTGTTTCCTCAATTCAGAAGTTTCAGGCATTGACACAGGTGTCACCAAATCAAATTTTAGCTGTGCAGCTGTTTCTAGCCAACTAAAATCGCACAAGGGGGCGGGACTCTGTCAAACCAGGAACATCAGGTTGACCCTAACTCCTTGTTTCTGGGAACGTGCTCATTACGAAATCACTGATTAACCTTTATACAGCTTCCATTTGAGGTGAAGAAAATGCAACGTGATTTGAAGATGGGCTTTGAAATCTGAATAGCTTCTCTCATCTGGATCTCTGATGTCACGTCAGATCTGAACACTTCTCTGAACTTCTGAATGACATTTTTGGATTTCTAGAAATAACAGATAGGTGCTACATTCGCAGCAAATCAAGGGGAGATATATGCAAATCATACCTATAGGTGAACTGCCAGTTGCTAGGTGACCAAAGATGTTTCCAGGATGTGTTTAGTAGATGTGAACAAGCTTGAAGTTGTGAATTTGGATGCTTGCTGTATCTTTTTTTTTTTTTTTTAAACCTGTCAAAAAGCTCTGGTGTTAGTTGCATTAATGATGAGGAGGTGATGAATTGCAGCAAAGAGGAAGCGGTGAGGAAGATTAAGGCTCAGCCAGGAGCTGCAGCTGTACACTGACATTTTCATGTGTGTTTAAGGCTGAATTGAGGGCGATCCGACAGTTTTCTGGGGAGAAAAGCACTAACAAAAAAAGTTTTCTGTGAAAGCATCATCACATTTTTACCACATTTTAAACACAACTGTTGTAGATTTTTTTTTTCCACATCAAAGATTTCCTATTTATAACCTGCTGTGTCTTTTATTTTGTATCATCCTTGGGAGCACTGCTCTTTTGTCCAACACAAACTTGTTTCTAGAAAATCCTTGTGAATGAATACTGTTCCAGGTTCCTCTTTCATAACATTTAAATGGAAGTTTGACAAAAACAGTTACTACAGGCCTGAAAATGAAGCCCAACTACAAGACTTTCTTGGTGCAAGCAAGAAAAAGTACCCATAAGCTCAAATATAGTATAATATTTCTTATTCTTGTCGCTTTCTTTGGGGCCACCAAGACCTGAAAACAGGTCATTTAGCAAGTCGATAAGATTTTAAGGGTACAACGACATTGCAGTTCCACAACAAAACAGAATTACCCAGCTATCCCATTTATGTTACAACCCAACTTCACATCATGATGCATTCGCTGTGCATTGGACAAGAATTCTGCAAAGCTGTATGACTGATCTATAAAGAGGCACGTGCTCCAGAAGAAGTGGGTGGAGACGTATATTCCACTTCACTGAGTAGTGATATGCTGTCATCATCCCCTAATATACTGTAAACCTCTCAGATCTCTGAGTTGAGAAACCAAAGCCTGAAAACTGCTCCTTTATGAAAGAAAAAAAAGTAAAATCAAACATAATTATGCTTCAGTTGTGAGAATATTTTGATTTTCTATCCAACCATCCGTTTATTTATAGACGTTTCATCCTGTGCAGAGTTGAGAGTGGCCTGGAATCTGTCCCAGCTTACTTTACATTCCAATTTACTTAATGAAAGCTTGATTAATTACTGTGGCACGACTTCTATTTGTTGAAGTACAGCTCCATAAAAGAAATAACAGGACCATATGTTCATTATTATAATTAACTATAAAAAGCAAGATTTTTCCCTATTAGAATAATAACAGAGGAGAAAACATACATTGGTTACAGTATGTCCTTTCAGTTTCTGTATCAAAGAAAGAAAGAAAGAAAGAAAATACAACCTAACAATAGTTAATTAGAAACCTGAATCATTCAAAAAATACAGAGAATATTTTTGCTACTTTTGTAATTGCAGAAGCATCTGCTGACAGCATCTGTGATGTAGACTTATGAAGAAAACTGGATAAGTATCTTTGATGTCACCAACAGGTTTATAAAGAGTGGTTTTGAAGCTATGGATGGATGTGATGTTGGCAGGAAATGACTGACCAACTTTAGTTACTCTAAAGACGGACATATAGGTGGAATTAATAAATCTGGAAGTCAGTCATATCAACCTCAGTTATTAAAGCCAGCTGTTTAAGATCAGCTCATACTAACCTATTATGGTAATTATTGTTTCTTTACATTCATTATGATCAATTGTTCCCTCCATCCTTTTCAGATGTAGCTGATATAATTTTTTAGATGAAACTGAAATTACATCTGAACAAGGTCCTCTGGAGCTACTGCAGGTCTGTGAGTTCCATTTAGGGCACAAAAAGCCATATTAACTTTAAAATGAGATTGATTAGGCTTCTTTAGTCCTTAATTAACAGCCCAGGTTCATTAAAAAAGTTAATCACTCAGCACCTAAAGTAGAGACAGCTAGCCATGAACGCCATGGAACTCAATGTCATTGTGGAGGCTAAAACCATTTTTTGAATATTTTTTTTCTGCTTTAAAATTTGAACATTTTGACGTTCAAGTCAATGAAGATTAACTGAGTTTTGGAGCGAGTCCCTAGTCGGTATTCATGGAACTGCACTTTTTTGGGACTTCTGCTTGCGTTTTAGTTTAGGAAACCAGATTTAGCCCCCAACTCCCTTAATCGCCACCTTAGCCCGGTGGAGAGGTTTGTGTGCCCGAATGATCCCAGGAGCTATGTTGTCATGGGCATTTGCTCCTGGTAGGGTCACCCAAGGCAAACTGGTCCTGGGGGATGGGCCAGACTAAGTGCGATTCAGTCGACTCCTATGGACAAAGTTAAAACAAGAACTCGATGTCCCCACCCTGGATCCAGAGGGGAGGGGCTCGTTGGGGAGCGCCTGGTGGCTGGGACTTTCCCAGGGACATGCCACTGGGAAATGAAACGTTACCTCTCTGGTGGGGAAGGACCCTGAGCTTGTGCATGAGGTTGAGAGGTACCGGCTCAATATAGCCGGGCTCAACTCAACGCACAGCCTGGGCTCTGGAACCAATCTTCTCGATAGAGGCTGGACCATATTCTTGTCTGGCGTTGCCAGGGGTGAGAGGCAATGCGATGGAGTGGGCTTAGCCATAGCCCTCCAGCTTGGAGTCTGTACATTAGGGTTTTCCCCAGTAGATGAGAGGGTAGCTTCCCTGCGCCTTCGGGTCAGGGAACGGGCTCTGAATTGTCATTTGGTCAGTTCAGAGTACCCAGCCTTCTTGGAGTCCTTGGCAGTGGTGCTGGAAGGTGCCCCTAATAGGGACTCTTTTATCCTGCTGGGGGACGTCAATGCTCACATGGGCAATGACTGTGGTACCTGAAGGGGCATGACTGGGAGAAACGGGCTCTCTGGTCTGAACCCGAGTGGTGTTTTATTGTTGGACTTCTGTGCTTGTCACAGTTTGTCTATAACAAACACCATGTTCAGACATAAAAGTAAACTTAAACACACGTGGCATCAGGACACTCTTAGCTGTAGATCGATGACTGACTTTATAGTTGTATCATCGGATTTGTGGCCGTATGTTTTGGACGATCGGGTGACGAGAAGGTTAGAGTTAGGAGAATACCGTGATCCTGTTGGCGCCATCGATTGGGTATCTTCAGCTCTCGCTAGAGCGGTTTGCAGCTGAGTTTGAAGTGGTAGGGATAAAATCAGCACCTCCAAATGTGAGACCATGGTTCTCAGATTGGAAAAGGATAGAATGCCTTCTCCAGGTTAAGAGTAAGGTTCTGCCTCAAGTGGAGGAGTTTAAGCATCTTGGGATCTTGTTCACGAGTGATGGGAGAAATGAGCGGGAGATCGACAGACTGATTGGTGCAGCGTCTGCTGTGGTGGTGACTCTGGGTTAGGGTTAGGATTAGGGTTAGGGCAAGGCTCTCTGTTTACCAGTCAATCTTTGTTTCAACCCTCACCTATGGTCACAAACTGTGGGTGGTGACGGAAAGAATGAGATCGCAGATGCCAGCAGCTGACATGGGTTTTCTCTGCAGGTTGGCTGGACTCTCCCTTAGAGTTAGCATGAGAAGTTCAGTCATTCGGGAGAGACTCAGAGTAGAGCTGCTGTTCCTTCACATCGAGAGGAGCCAGTGGAGGTGGTTCGGGCATCTGGTTAGGATCCTCCCTGGAGAGGTGTTTCGGGCATGTCCAACTGGGAAAAGACCAGGATGCAGACTTAGGGCATTGTGGAGAGACTACATCTTTCTGCTGTCCTGGGAGCACCTCTGTGTTTTCTCAGAGGAGCTAGTGGGGAGGGAGGTCTGAGCCTCTTTTTGCTTAAACTGCTGCCCCTGCAACCTGATTATGGATTAAGCGGAAGATAATGGATGGATGGATGGATGGATGGAGATTATAGATTTGGTAACAACATGCTGTTTCAACATGAAATGTAGTGAAGATGTGCAAGACCTCTCTTTCTCCATTTCATTTCATAAAATAGACCAAAACCAATTGCTTTCTGGTGATTGATGGTGTGCATGCATGAGAGCAGATGTGAACTTGAAATGAGCCACATATTGGAAGAATACCTTCATGCCTGTTGCATACGTGATGATCGTGCACGAGAGGGGAGACATGTACAGAAATACACAAAACCACTACCTGCCTCTGTGGAATCTTATACATAAAGGAGATGGAGATCAAAAAGCAGGATCAGCAGAGCCGATCTCCGTTTGACTGTTTCATATTCTGTTTCATCCTCCACCCCCGACCGCTTCCTTCTCTCATTCCCGGAGCCCATCTCCTCTTCTGTTATCTGCGGACTGTGGCCATGAGCCTGCTTTGATCACCAGTTTTGTTCCCGTTCACAAGGGCCATCAGTGGAGTTGTGAGTGACTGTTGGGACTTGAGTGAGTGGGGTTCAGTGTCTTGGTAGCTCAAAACCAAAAATCAAGACTTTATGGTACTGTTACGTTGACGTGAAACATTATAGCAAAAACATTGAATGTTCAGACAAGTAAGGAAATAGAGGCACCAAACTTTTAATGTCATACCTTTTGCTAATGTTACTTTTGCGCTTTGAGATTAACTGCAGCATATGACACAGTGAACCATGAAATTTTATTACTCATTTGGTAAAGTGGGTGAGCATCAGTGGCAGAGCTCTGGAATGGTCCAAGTCCTACCTGAGAGATTGAACTAGATCATTGCACCTCTACTCCGTTGGTTACAAGGTGTTCAGAAGCCAGCAGCTCACCTTCTGGCAGGAAAGAAACGGTGTAAGCACATCACTGTGCTGGCTTCCTGTCCAGTTCAGGATGCAGTTTTTAAGATTTTGCTGTTTTTGTAAAAATGTTGTTGGTTTTTAAAAGTCTTAACAGCATGGCACCACTTTGTTTATCAGAGCTTTTAATCTGTCAAAGTCTTATTAGAAGACTGAGTTCTTGACAGTTCCAAGATCCAAACAGCAGAGGTGATAGTCTACCTTTAAACATCAGATCTGCCCAGACCACTGAATATTTTAAATGACTGTTTTTATTACATATTCAAAGAAAAAAACGGCCACTGTAAAAGCAAAAGAACAATTTTAGTGCACAAATAAAAAATATACAAGATTTAAATACTTAATTTTAGCTAAATTATATATCATGGAGATAGCAGTGGATATATTCCTTTGAATACTGAGTAACTCATTAAACAGTTTTAATATTTTTTAATAAATTTTTACCTCACATGATTTTAGACAGTTGCCTTTTATAGTTTAGGAATCGTTCTGTAAATGTATTTATATATAAACTACAGCCATTTGCATTACAAACATTTCCAGATTAAACCAGCGAAGTAAATACAAAATGTACAAAACCAGAGGTGCAGGATTAGCCCCTCCAAGCACAAACCAGATTGTGGTACAAACAAAGTCCAAGTCCAGAAAAGGGAAGACACTTACCAGCTGCTTCTTCAACATTTGTGTTGAGTCTTGTTCAGCAAAAAAGATTTTGAGTTCAAGTAAAGGGAATGTTCTTCCTTTCCTTTCCTTTTTTTTTTTTTTTTTAACTGTACTCTGCTGCTGAGTCTGTGCTTGCCTTTTAAAGAGCAAGAGCGCCCGATCTGCTAACTAGCCAATTACCGTACTTCCCCTTGGTCCACTCTGACTGGGAGCGGCAGATCCAGCACTTTGCAGCAACAGTGGCTCCCAGGTGTAAGTGTGACAGAGGTTTTACGTTTTGAAATGAAAATGTATTAATGTGAATGCAGCCTACATCCACTTCTACTCAACAGTGAAGCCAGTATGTGAGTGACCTATGGGGCAACACTCACCTCTGTTCAGTAGCAATATGTGCAGTTCCTACCTGTTCCTACTGGCTATCTCTGACCTCCACTGTTCAAATGTCCAATTTTACAGCAGAAAGAAACATAGTTGCAGCCTGGGACAAGAATGGTTTTGGTCTTTATTGATTTCACATCCATATTGACTGTATGGGAGGTTAATTTTTATGTACCTTACCAGGTACATTTATGCATAATTACCGTTTGTTTTTTGACTGATGTAGCCTTGATGTTAAACAGTTGACTGTCACTATGAGCAGTAAGAGCTACGAAGTACATTCACTCTTAACTTAAAGATAATTAAGGTGCCTCGTGTGTCAACTGCTAGCCGGTGCTAGCTGACTACGTGTTTTTTTGCTGCTAGCTTGGATGATGCAACCAGTGGGAGCTTGGCTCGTGGTGTAGCCAATAGTTAGCCGACAGTCAGGGAGCTAAACGAGCAGCTGAGTGTCTGGCCATGGTTGAAGACTGTCGATCAGCAGCCACTGCTCACTGCTCCGGACACATCACCTAATGTCAGTCATGCTAATGATGGATAACCGTGGCAGCTCTGGTGAAGCTTAGACGGTGTTCTGGCAGTATTCGATTCAGCTTTGGCAATCCTTCTTTCAAATGTTATGTTATTAGTGACATCTACAGTCAGGATGGATGGACAGATTTGATCAGAATGAACATGATGCAATCTCACTGTCACACACACACACAAGCACACATTTATTAGACCAAATTATTCTTATAAATTCCATTTGATTATAGTTAATGTACATGTAGTCTCTGTGGGATTCAGGATTAGCAATTAGCCTAAACAGCATGTTTCTGAGCTGTGGGAGGAGACCAGAGAATCCAGAGGAAACCCAGACACAGGGAGAACATGCAAACTCCACACAGACAGACTCAGCTGGAGCCAGATTCAACTAAAGCTTCTTGCTATGACGTGACAGTGCTAACCACTGCGCTACTGTGGTGCCTGTCATAAAAAACACCGGAGAAGGAACTAAACAGCAGCTGCAGCAGGAACCAGCAACACCATGGTAGGGCCTGCAGAAAGAGAAGGGAGAGAGACTACTGAAGATAGATGAAATGATCCAGGAGAATCTAAAACTGTGAAAAGAGAAACAGGGTGAAAATGCTCAGTGCATCATGGGAGTCTCCAGCAGCCTAGGCCTATAGCAGCATAACTAAGGGATGACCACAGAGTTAAAACGAAAGGTCTCCCTGCATTAGGGAGTGTTCAACTAGGACAGTATGAAACTGTGAGGTTTTTCAGATATGGTGGAGCTTTATTATTCCAGGCTTTGTATGTAAGAAGCAATATAATGAATTCAATTTTAGATTTAACAGGGAGCCGGTGTAATGAAGCTAAAACTGATGAGATGTGATCCCTGTTCACAGTTCAAATTAATACTTGTGCTGCAGCATTCTGGACCAGCTGAAGGTTTTTAACACTACTGTTTGTACAGCAAGAAAGCAATGCATTACAATAATCCAACCTAGAGGTAACAAAAGGTCCCGATTAATTTTTCTGCATGCTCGTGAGCCAAGATGTTTCTAATTTCCCTAATGCTACGCAAATGGAAGAAAGCTTAACTGGGGTTGGGCAGACTCAGCTCCCCTCAAGATGGCCTGAAAAAAGGCCTTAAAACCAATCTTCCAGAACCTTTGGATGCGTATTCTTTGTTGGAAAGAAAAGTCATAGTTGGCTAAGTACAACACAAATGTTTAATTGCAATAACGTGATCATGGCTCCCTGGCAGAGGCAGAGGCCGAACTAAACAATACAACAACAATTTATACAAAAATGTGCATCACTTAATGGGGAGGAGCCGCGGTTTAGTCTTGGCTCTGCCATTGGCCTGTCCAGTCCTCCGTTCATTCGTTCATTCAATCCGTTGTCGCCACATCATCGTCTTCTGATCCAATCCACTACCAGCATTTCCTGAAAAAGAAAGATCCTACGCCATTTTATTTACCTGGCCAGGTCTTTGTCTCCAAACACGTGTTTCTAACTGGCTTCAGCTGGGCTAGATTGCTACATTTCTAATATAAAGTGAAGAAAAATTATACACTAAGATCAATCTAAGACACTGTGATATGGACATATGGTTCATTAAACAAAACAATAATATGCTGAAAACAGTGACAACAATAAAACTGTGATATAAACTAAGAGATAATGTCATTTATGCTTCCAACATCAATATTAATAATGCTATTGATAACAATATTAATACCAATATGTAACTTATCGCCCGTGATCCTGCAGAGGATTAAACGGGCATAGATAATGCATGGATGGATAGATGTAACTTATCTGTATCTGTACAAAAGCTGCACCTGTAAAGTTAAGAAAATTCCGACCTAACACTATTCACTCTAGGGTGCTAATGGGAGAGTGTAATGTCAACTAAGTCCCCTGATTACTGTTCCCCGAGCAGTGAGCAGCAACAAGCTACTGAGTCTTCAGAAGAGGGTTAAATGATCCACTTCATTATAGCTGACTTCATTGCAAAGGAGGAACTGCCATTCAAAAGTTCAAGGGACACATAGAACTGATTTTTAAAAAAATGGAGGGAAATTGAATCAGTCTATTATCTATTTATTGCCAAAACCTTTGTCAGTATTGCAGTTAAAATGTGAGAAATATTTATGTTTGTTTAGTAGGACAATTTAAGGTCCAACTCTAAATGCTGTGTCCCTAAAAAATTCCAATTCGGCTGCAGTGCACCAAGTGATTTTAGTCTGAAACCCTGAAGAAGCAATTAACCACCATGTGTGTCTCACTTGGGCTTCGACAGCAGCAAATGGCGATCCCAGCTGAATTCCAATGTGAATGTGCCATTGTGCAGCATATAATAACATCCTTGAAACTGCATAGACAAACTGTCCAACATCCGCTGGCCAGATGACCATCCTCATTGCATTCATTCTGCATGTTAATTAAAGTCATAGATTCTGCACACACAATATTTTCCCCTTCTTTTAAACAGCGATCAGCAAGAATAAAGTTGTGTTTACAGGCGCTCATTAGTGGGGCCATTTTGTCAAGCAGCTCCAAGTTGTTGTTTAAAGTGAGCTTTTTGGTGTCTTGAAGTTGGAGGTCATGGCGGGCTGCTCTCTAATTGGGTGTCAAGAGGATTCTAAATATTTTCACACCCACACAGCAATCATACCCATACAAACCCCAATATATACACACACACACACACATATTGAAGAACTACATCCTGGTTTAATTGGTCAAATCGGCTTTCCTGGCCAGTCGTGCAAAATCATAAAGCCCCTCTTCCCACACAAACACAGACCAGCAGACATGCACAGATATCATATAGATGTATAGTAGGAGCTCCTAATAAGGATTTGTCAGGATCTGCAGAGCAGTGGAGGAAAGCGAAGACTTGCTGCTTCTGAGACAGGCCACTGAATTGAGTCGATAATGACTGCAAGAAAAAAAACCAGGACTAAACACCAACTCCTGCTGAATAATTTGAGACTTATTCTCTTTACTCCTTAACTTTTACCAATAATGCACTTGTAGAGACAGTACAAACACTGCTGCCACAGTCCCTTCAAACCAGTTTACACCGTCCTGTTTTTAAAGATGATTTTTTGTAAAACAGGCTCACCACAAATTTTTTACCATTATAATAATTATTATTTTATTATCCGTTAATCCTAGCAGCTTCTTTCCCAGATAGTCACTCCTTAACTCAACAGAGAAACTGCAGCTTCTTAAAGTAATGACCCTCTTTTAAGGTAGAATGGTGCTGCGAATGCCTGCAACAAATAAAAGAAAAGGAACAGATGATAATAATGTCCATTGATACAACAGCGGAGGCTGTTTAAAGGTGTCTAAAAACAGAAATATACAGAAAAATAAAATCTTGTTGTAAAAAAGGGTGCCCACAATAAATAAATGACAATAATACCTTATATGTTGAGAGTGGATAAAGCAAATAAAATCCAACAAGGAAAAATATATCTTCTCCTGGGTGACGGTAAAAAGCACTATCTCCATTCCTAACTAACATATATTTGGGAACAGCTAAAAGCTGTTTTTCAGAGAATCTGAGAGGTTTGGAGTTCAAATAAGAGCAAAGAAGTTCAAAAATGTAGTCAAGGAGCTAACTTATCTAAAGCTTTAAAAACAGAATCAATTCTGTGTATGATGGGAAGCCAGTGGAGGGCAGCTGGAATAGGACTGATATACTATTTTTTTTTTTGTTTGGTGCCAGTTAGTAGTCTGGCTGCAGAATCTTGTACCAGTGGCAGAGGAGACTGGCAGATACCCAGGTACAGAGAGTTGCTGTAATCCAATTTTAGACTGATTATGCATGTGATAATTGTCATCATATTGTTGCCAGAAAGTATGATTTTCAGCTTAGCAATGTCCCTGTACTCGAAAAAAAAATAAAAGAAAAACAAAACAGAGAAAAAAATAAAACTTCACCAGACTTCTTTTTGTCAAACTTGGTAAACAAGCACATATGACACCTGTTTTCCTAGCATGGTCTTGACAGTTTAACGATGATGGCCCTAAGCAAGTTGCAAATCTTACTGAGTTGCTGGGTGACCAAAAATAACCACATTTGTTCCCTATCTGGCATATTACCTTCTGCAGACAGTGTAGGATAGCAGTGATAGGAGCAGTCCCCAGTAGGGTAGTGAAATATGATGTGGTGGTTGCGTAAGATGTATCTGATGCAAAGCGTATATTATGAGAATTAAACTGGTCCCAACATGGATGCCTGTAGAACTCCACTAGTAACTGGAGTTTGTCTTGTCTGAAATTGTGTCTTCAGTCGCAGTCAAAATATCGTTAGAGTTGAAAGTCTACATCCAATAAGGATGTATACAGTGGAGACTCGAAACTTAAGTTATCCCAGAATGCATTTCGCACCACTGACCAGAAGCAGTGGTAAAAGATGCTCATGACTGTAGGTTACAACCTAATTGAATCACTCAATCATGAATATAATTCTTTTTACTTTAATCTGTGTTGATTTATCAAGATATGAACTATTTGAAATTTCTGTCCAACATTTTTGAGTAATTGTAAGCTTGTTAGCTGAAATTTGACATCATGAAGTATGCTTCCATTCTAAATAGCAGAAAGAACAAACTACAAAACAATCCTCTAAAGTACTTAGTCCTGAATCAAACTTGTGTACATAGTATCGGCTACTAAAGTTCTAACCATACACTAAATGAGAAGAACTGGACAAAAAACCCGTCATGTTACCAACAGTTTACTTTTATTTATCTTTTTTTGCACCTCTGGACAGAGCTTGTTTCAACTAGTGCTGCCACCTAGTGGATACAGTTGTTGTGGTACAACAGGTGGAACAAAACAGCTTAGTCACGGCAAACTATGCTGTTTTAACTTGGTTTAGCGCATGCTAACTAGCATTACCTTTCATTCATTCTCATCACACTTGTTCACAAAAATTACATCTTAAAACAAGTATTTCTGGAGCTGAAGCAAGGCCCGTCTGAGCTCTGAGTGCGCTCCACCGACGCCTTCTACTAGTGGACAGGAGTTAGTGGACTAACTCCTTCAGAGCTCTGAAAGTGGTAACTGACTAACTTTTAAAGATCACTTCTAGTGGTCATTTAAGGAATTGCACTTCCTTGCTACCTACAAATAGCATAAGCCAAGACTGGCCCTTGGTCTAAACTTGACATACCTGGTATTAAACCATGATCTAACAGCCAAGATCTTCTTAAAATAATTTTTTTCCTTTTCCCAGTATTGTGACCAGTGGTAACAGTTCAACATCCTAAACTGAAAATGAGATTACAAGGATATACATTTACTTCTATTCAGTTTATTTATATTGTACCTGTCCACAAGTGCCTTCTCAATAAAACTTTCCAGAGAAAGTAAGCAAGCAGAAACCAGGATCAAGGAGGACGGCTTACTATCTCAGCCAATTGGAGAGGACAGGAAAAAAAAATAAAAATCTACTTGGCCTTTGATACCACGACCTGTCATTTCTGTTTCTCATGTAAAAGAGACTCCAACAAAATAATTTGTAATGGGAAAAATGAATTATAAATTAGACTTTTTACAAAAAAATTCTATTAAGTAGCTCTAAATTCAGAAAATATCATGCAAGCATTTTGACTTGAATAAGAAAGATAATACAGTCCGTGAGTTTAACCACATCATTTTATATTGTAGACAGAATTTCACTTCATAAAAAGTCATGCGCCAGAGAAAAAGCATGAGGAGTGCAGTGTAATATAAAGGTAACTCCAAATAATAAATGTCACGGTATATAAACGGAGAAATTATGAATTCCGTTATTGTATTAAAACTGAACTGCTATCCGGTCATTTTATGGCATTTAAAGTATGTGGAGTCAGATGTGATCTGTCCAAATGGATATTTTGAGGATGAAAAGGAGGGGAAAAATTTGTTCAACAAGACCTTTAAACTGAATATTTAATGTGAATTTATTATAAGGATTTCCTTGTGGGCTGAGTGGGCACAGAACAGAGGCGACAGAAGGGTTGGATTCTCCTCTCCTTGATCTTTTTTACTGAAGTAAGAAAATCAGCGAATAAGAAAAAAAAAGAATCTGTACTTGAGTTGGTCTGTACACAAATTGGCAGAGATCAGAAACCATAAAGATTCAAGGTCAGAGTCTGCCTTTTAATTGGAGCATCTGGATGGAAAAGTATGAATGTGGAGAAGCATCTTCAACCTGATGTTTCGCTTGATGAAGCAACACAGCTCTCCCCATTAACGGAACCTATCCACTTCTCTGGAATTGCCTTCTGCCATAAAATTAATGACAGGCATTTGTACAGTGACAGGCGGCGGCCAGAACAACTGTAATCTCTTTCCAGCTGTGCTGCGACGAGGCAGACGAAACGAGGAAAACAAACGGAGAGACAACGAGAGTTGTCATTCGTCTTGGCAAGGACACAGGGATGAAGGCAGCTTGTTTTACAATTCAAAGCGAGGTAACAATCTCGTGACTATCTTCATGTTTTTTATATCATTCATTTAGGAACTGCAATCTGAAGGTGACCAAGAAAAGTAAATCTTAATGAGGTATAATGAGGTTTACAGGTTACAGAACAAGTATGGAGGCAGTTTTTCAGTCACATCATGTTAATGACAAGTTGTTACATATGATTTAAGTTATATATAAAATCATTCCTAAATTACGAAAAAGTGAAAGGGGTCACAAAAGTGAAAGGAGGCATAAGCCAATAAAATAACAGCTAGATAAACTCGTGCATGACGATTAGACTGCTTCAAAGTACGAGGCTTACTTGTGTAGCGACTGGAAAGAAATTAATTTGGTTGTTTATAGTGGGTAAGACATTTACGTAGCGCGGCCCTGTTAGCCCCCCATTAGGGTGCCCTTGCACCAGCCCAATTGCACGATTGACCCACCCTTCCACTTCCTCATCCCCTTCTCTCATATTAATATTCCCAAATCCTAATTGACCTTTCGGTAAGCACCGCCCCCTCCCTAGTTACTTTTGTTAGGTCGGACAAACCTGCTGCTCCTCCGTTAAGGACTGTGTTAATTCGCTATTTTTCCGATGTATATCATCAGTGTTAATATTATACTAGAATAACACCATGGTGAAATATTGCTGCTGGGGACCTGCAACAGTGACTCGAGGTGTCCAGAACGTTTGGAGGGGGCATTTTTTATTCCCTTTCCCCAAGCCGAAACAAACGCTGGAGAATGTAGGTTAAGTTGTGTCCGTCCACACAAGCAACTAAACGTGGGGAAAATTACAAAACACACCTACATTTACTCCAAGGTAAGTTTACTTTGTTTATTAAATGATTGATTTAACCACCGTTTAGTAAAAGTAATAATATGATTTAGCAGCAGGAAGGGTGATGAGTTCTCCGTTAGCATTAGCTCTGGTCCATAGGTCTATCCCACACCAAAGCTATGTTAGCATCAGACAGTCACAGCATCGTATTATATAATTAATAAAGTGACATTATCATCAGTAGCCTCAACTTATACCTAACAAAATAAATGTCCAGGGCCATATATATTTGTAGACAACGTGGCAGGCTGGCTAGCGGGCTGTGGTCCATAGTAGAGAAATCATCGACACTGGACCAGAGCTAATGCTAACTGAAAGATGTTTTCACTCATCACCCTCCCTGCTGCTAAATCATATTACTTTTACTAAATGGTGGTTAAATCAATCATCTAATAAACATAGCTAACTTACCTTGGAGTAAATGTAGGCGTGCTTTGTAACTTTCCCCACGTTCATTTGCTTGTGTAGACGGACACATAACTGAACCTACAGCCTGCTCCAGCGTTTGTTTGGGAAAGGGAATAAAAATGCCTCCTCCAAACGTTCTGGACACCTCGAGTCACTAGCAATATTTCACCATGGCGTTATTATAGTATAATATTAACACTGATGATACACATCAGAAAAATAGTGAATTAACACAGTCCTTAACGCAGGGGCAGCAAGTTTGTTCGACCTAGCAACAGCAACTATGAAGGGGGCGGTGCTTACCGAAAGGTCAATTGGTTACGGTTGCCACTTTTACATTCATACACTAAGCATCCATTTGTTTAGCCGCAGCACGCTCCAAATCAGAGATTCATCACAGAAATTATTATGCTACTTTCTTTTTTCTTCATGGAGCTTTTTGAGTCTCTTTTTGGTCAGATGCGAGCGTATACGTGACCTGGCGTGATGGGTGCTCGGTCGGCCGCTTAGAGTCTGGACAGGAGCACGAGAGAGAGGAGTTATTAATGTGTGCTAGACCAGTCGAGGAGTGCTCGACAGCAGGCTGGCAGATGGAAGAGAACTGACATGGCAGGGAAAATAATCATTTCCAGAAGTAAATGCGATGGGGAAGGACTTTATTTGCCAACTTGTCACTCAATTTAAAATGTAGCACGCAGCTGACGTTTATGGCAAACGTCATTGTCTTAACAGCTGAAATGAACCAAAGCATTACTGCAGGTGAATTGAATTTTTAGATTGAAAACAGAATATCCAGAGATCAGATCACAGCATCTAAATTCAAAGTGTGAATGCTTGACACTTTGAAATAAAACTAATATTTCTTGGCATATTTCCTTGTTTTTGTGGCATTGATATTTCACAATAAAATTTCAATATATTTTGCTGAACATTTAATTTCCTTGACACTCCTGCTTGTCCGTTCATCTTTTCTCTTTTTTCAAAATATACTTTAGACCACATTTCATAAAAAAAAAACAAAGCAGACAACAAAGTGGTGGCTTGTGAAATTTTGTTGTTTCCTAAAATATCGTGCTTCCTGTATTGTTGTTTTTTAAAATGTTGAAATGAAACACCCACCACTGACAGCAAAGTGACCACATTCATTCCTGTCTGAATCCTGACGTCCGTGAGTGAGGGAGCCATTGCAGTATGAAAGGACATGTCAGATTTAAAAATATACATTAGCAGTCAGCATGACAGCATGGATAATAAAAATAGCATCTGTTATAGCGGCTGTAAGAAATCTCAAAACTTTAAATGGACAAAAGAAAAAAGAAAGTATTCATCAGAAAGGGAATATATTGTTTTCACTTGATCTTTCTTTTCCTTTCACTTTTCTGCCTTTCAGATATAATAGAAATGGAAGAAGAGAGGGTAGCTGGGCTTTCTGCTGCCTGGCAACACTTCTCCATAGAAATACTGTATGTGTGTTCAGATGAATGGCGTTGCTTGTGAGAACATCTCTGTAGGCGAATGTAAGAGCAGACGGCTTTGTTTATTTGTGGTTTGTGGTCATTTGCAAAGTTCCCAAAGAAATAGAAATGGAATCACTACGGTCCATGGCTATTACAGCCCTTCAGATAATGAGAGTAAGTAGTTTAAAAAAAATCATATTAGAGCTGAATGTGTCGCCAATAAATCAGTAATGCTGAGAAGCCTCCAGCTTTTTCACTCATGAGTCACTGCTGGTCATTTTTCCCTTTTGTCAAATATTCTAATGGATTCCTGAGGAGAGCACTTTTAAAATGGACAATGCAGGTAAAATTAACAGCTCTGGAGGAATAGCCAATCATCTAATGTCCTTTGAGTCCAGTTCAAATTTTTGCAAATCAAATTTTCAGGTTTATTGGTTGAAAAATGATGTCTTTCCACCTGTTTTCTGTTCACAACTATCCTCCTGACTGCAGTTTCAGGTCTTCTGATGCATGAAGGAGCATAAATGAAAAGGTCTTATAAGGTTTCACCTAGTATTTCACCATGCATCTAGCTGTGTTCAACCGTGGCATTTTTTTTTCTTTCCTTTTTTCAAATCCCGCTTCAAAAAAAAAAAAGGCATAGCAGAAGACAAAATGAATGCATGAGAGTGTGTAAAAGAGCTGCATTGTGCTATTCAAAATCATTCACATTTCCTTTCCATTCCCTGCTTCCCTAAACAGACTTTTTGCAGCACACCCAGCAAATGGAAGACGATTTGATGCCCTTTGGCTCTAGGCTGAATTGCCTTTGACTACCTGCTGCATTTCCACAGACATTTGTGAAGTGTTAAGACGAAGTGGGGGGAGGGATGTGCTTAGCCCTTCACAGTATCAGCGAAGATGCTCGTAGCTTTCACACTCTGAGATGAACCACAGTAATGGAAGCAAAAAAAAAAAAAAAAAAAAGTGCAGCGCTTCAAGCTTTCTATTGACGGATGTCAAATTAAAAGTTGAACGGGCCTCAGTTGCTAAGTAAGATACTGAATCACCATGTGGCACTAGAGCAGCTACTTTTCTAAAGGCACTGACATGTCTTTGGAAATCGAGGAACAAGATTAAAAATTAAAATGATGCCAAACAAGACAGCCAGCTAACGCATCTGATCAATGAGATTGCTTAAAGTGGACATTATTAGGCTCATTTTAAAACAATCTAATCTCAATCTCTGGTACCTAATAAATTGCCTTCACTGAGCTATGGTCAGCCAACTTTCCCCTACACAGCCTGAAACACATTTCTCTTGAGACATCTTGGATAAAATGCTTGGTGAGGAATATTAGCAGATTCACCAGGATGGAAGCCTTATTCAGTCCTTGTTTAGCAGTCATAAGCTGTTAAAATGACTGCTTTTGCTCTTGTGAGGATACATCTTGAGAATATAAACCTGACAAGAAAATTCTGCCCCTAATGATGTCGCAGAGAGCTAATGTAAGAAAAAAGCTCTCTAGACAGAATTGTCTCTGAACCCTAAACCCAAGTATAAGCATTTTTGCCACGAATATTACATAAAATTACCTTGTTTTTCTTTCAGCCTCTAGTCACATGTATGATCATGAATACACTGTAGAAAAGTCCAAAAGAAATGTAGAAATGCTTAGCCAATTTCATTAAGTTACATGACCTTACTTCCTTTCTATACATTTTCTCTTTTTAGCTCGTGTCTCAGTTTATCCTTTGTTCAAATATATAGTTTCTGAATAAAGTCTCCACCTTGAACTGGCTGACACTGCCTGCCAGCTGAAACATCAGATACTGTTCTTCAGTCATTTATGTTAGCAGTCGAGCTGTATTGATTCAAGTTACATTCATCCTGAACAAATAACTAGCTAACTAGCCAGACACTCAATTAGCTTAGCAGCCTAGTGTCACGACCAGGAGGCAACGACACCCTTTCCTCCTCTAGTTCTACTGGGGAGGTTTCTCTGTCGAATCACGCATATGAGTTCGGGGATAGAGTTTATTTAAAAGAAATTAATCTAAAAATGGTCATTGAAAAAAGCTGGCCCAGAAGTCGCTGGATTAGGAGGGGCCGGGGCAGGCCCAACTCCACACAGGACCTCTGAAGGGACGAGGGTTGGTAGTGGAGGCAAGTCAGTGTCCCCGGAGGTAGTCGCTTTAATCTACAGTTATGCCACATTTTTCCCGGTTGATAAACACACAAACACACACACACACACACACACAAAGAAGACAACTTCAGTGTCACAGCAAACTAAAATAACCTGTCAAGGATGGACAGACTATTGGGCAGTAAAGGCAGGTGCCACTCCACACATGGGTCCCCCAAGGTGATTGCACATTCCTCTTCTTATTCCTGCAGTCTGTTGAATGAACACCTGCCTTGCGGCTTTGTGTCTTTGCGTCCTTGAATTTGTGCGTTCCGGGTGCCTCCGCACCTCTGCTGTCCCGTCTTACATTTCAACTCTTCATCTTCAATTTCCTCCCTTTTCTTTCCCTCTTGCTGCTTTTTTATTAAGGCTTGTACCATTAGGGGCCACCTGTGTGTTGCCAGGTGTTTTACATTTGGCCCAATCAACGCTGCGAAAGAAGGGATGGAGCGGGCCGGGGCGGGGGAGGACACACCCACACACGCCTTGTGAGACTAGCATGATAAAGCAAAATCCTTACTTTGTCAAACAGAATCAAGTCCTTACAGAAAACTATAACGATTAAATTTAAATTCTAAATTCTAATTTCTAAAAAGGGTACAGTTATTGTCAGAAATCAAAAAGAGAAAATGTTGAGCTGAAAGTCCATCCTCATTTGGTGCTTTGGTGATGACATTCCAAATATGTCTGATTTTTTATCTTCTAGAATAGTAGAGTTAGTGCAGAAGTTAATGTTAATTGCTAATTTATGTCTTTAAACTTGTAATTCTGGTGAAAAGATTGGCCACAGACAACAAAGGTGCTCGCACAGAGAAAATACTTCAAAGCATATAAAAATGTTGTTAGCTTATCTACACTCACACACGCTGCTGCTATATTTTGACGTTTATCTTGTCAAATGTTTGATTTGAGATAGACATCTCGAAATGAACAAATGTTTAACAAGAGTGTCTCTTTAAGAGCTCTACTTCATCTACTTTCATCAAAATGAAGTGAAATTGGACATATTGTGACCGAGTGATGAGTAATGATTTCTAAAAAGTATGAGTTGTTCTTGAATACAACTACTGTTCTACTTCAACTAAAAAATGTTTTTTAAGAAATTGCCTTTTTTTTCTCAAACTTGGCATACAATGGTGCATCTGCTTTATGTCGTAAATACAAGTTGTGGACTGAGCCCTTTTCACAGATAGTTGTACATATGGATTTGTTTACCAGCTGAAGCCAAGTACAACCAGCAAAGAAACAAAGTGCAGCTTACAGAATGAACAGAGATGACTGAGGAAGAAAAAAACTTAGAACCACCAGACACAAAGTGAAACTTGTTGAGCATAATAAATCTTGACAGGAGCTGACCCAGAAAATAATAGTTTAAGTAGAAAACAACGCACTGAGCTGTGATGGACTGGGGGACCTGTTCAGGGTGTACCCCTGCCTTTCACTTGAAGAGAGCTGGGATAGACTCCAGCAGATCTCTGTGACCCTAAGTAGGATTAACGGGTATAGATAATGGATGGATGGATGGATGGATAGATGGACAACGCACTGTCCAGACATCAGTCAGGACATTAGTCCAAGTGCGACGTAGCATGTTTACGAGATGTATAACAATCAATGAAAGGAGCAAAGGCAAAATTACAAAGTGGACAGCTTTATTGGAACAGCAAAACAAGAAACCACAGAAACATCAGGAAATCCAGCTACTGATATTTACATCCCTTATTGCTCCAGGAAGAAGATGCCAAGTTCAGCATAAGTTTTGCATCCCATTTCTTCTCAAAGCCAAGAAATAAAAGCCAGTTCGAGCCAGATTGATCCTTGCCAGGCTCTTGCTTAGTTACTTTCTCTCTTTCTTTTTTTTTTTTTTTTAATTCTTCAACCTGGCCCTCTTTGGTTTCTTTGGAACCTTTATAATGATGAATGTACTGAGAAAAGTAAGCCGGCTAGCTTTTTAGTGCAAGACAGAGCTGCTAATGTTGGAATTAAGTGTCGCCATAACAGAATACGTGTTCTCGAGTGATCTTAGGTCAACTATGAAGTGACATTGTGCAGTTCCAGACCAGCCAAGCATGCTTTTTCAGTAGGGATTGGATCATATTCATCTTAATGTAAGCTAATGAAAAGTCAGCCAACACATCAGCTATGTTCAAAATTGTGGACTTGGACAGTTATACATGCCATTTTTAGTGCATAAATGTGTTCGCATTGACAATTATGTCTCCACGAAGTGCACTGGAAGTACCAGGATGGTGCAACAAGTGTGCTCAATGGCTGCTATTTTCATTGACGTAGAGGTGGTGGAACACGTTTTTGTGCTTCATCACCTTTAAGCTAATGTAAAAGTGTAAGAGGAAAATTGGGTTCATTTTGTTTGGAACTTGCAATCAATAAAAAGTCAAATCTTGGTGGTAACATGGCAGTAACTCAGGTTAATGCAGAAAAAGGAAAGTTGGCAGTCACCATCTCTTTTACATTGGGGCAGCTTCCATCCACACACTGCACATGCAAGTACACAGAGCGCTGCTATTACTGTTTGGATTAAATGGATCTTTGATGGAAAATAAAATCATGGATAATGATTAGTAAACACGTTATCTAAGTCTCTTGAGTAATTCTTTCAATTATGGATGGTAATCAAAAAAAAGCAATGTGCAGAAACAAGTCTGCTATGAGCATAAACAGATAACTCAGATCGTTTTTATTCTGGGTGAAGGGTTCAGCTCGTGAATGTCAAGTGTCAGATTCACACACCTTCTCATATTCACACCTAAATGCTGCTCTTTTTAAGCCAACGGAAATCTTCTCCTGGCTGGCTAAGCAACAGTACCAAACCAACAGGCAGCCTCACTCAAGGGCAAAAAACAGTGTTAATTGCACATTCCCGAGAATCATTTAACCCCCCACATGTTCACACCATTACCGCTTTCCAGTTCAGATAACACATTATAAACAGCAAACACGGAAAACTTGGATTGCATTTATTGTTTGGAGAATAAATAGTCTATATTATGACAGTTTCCTCTGACATGCTCGGCTCAGTTCGACTCTGTTGCCTTGTGCTCTCAGATGCTTAATTAGCCCATTGCTGTGGCTCACCAGGCAGCCACTGCTTGCATCTGTACACGTTATGCCATGATCACACACTTGGACATTTGGCAGCTGGTGTACTCTGAGAGCAATGAGTCATCGCGGATGAAAATGTTTCACAGCCCAACAAGGGCACGCCGGGATAATGACCGACCGTGGTGCAAGGCACACGAGGCAGAACTGGGTGTTTGTGTGCATGCAAACATCCAGATATTTGGTGTTGTTGAATAAGGTAAAGATCACTGCTTGGTTTTTCTTTTGAGAAGACATTATCTTCTGTGTGTGTGTGTTCATGTTCATCTTCTTGTGTTTGTATTTGTGTACTGTACAGTGTGCATGAGGCACAAAGAGTCTCCTGAAGGGGGGGACTTGACATCTAAGCACAAGAGCTCTTTGTTCATTTGTTTATGCCTTGTACATCCAAAAGCCCACTTGCCCTTATACATGCACACACATACACACAAACACACCAAAACTGGCATTCACAGCCCTGTTAAACCCCCTTAGGTTTTTTTTCACATGTGAAGAGCTCAGCGCTGCTCCCCATAACCATCTCTTATTTATGCTACACCTCAGGCTAGCTGTCAGCCAACACAGCTTTCCCCTATGTATCCATTCTGGTACTCCAAATGGCAACATGCTCTATCTGAAAATGTTCTATTCCTGCTTTCTAGTAAAAATCCACCATAGTCCCAAAAAAAAAAAAAAAAAAAAAAAACAACCTTCAAGCTGTGTATATCATGTCATTAAAACTGAAGTAAAGAGATAACATTTAAAATCATTAACAGCAAAATCCTCTTGAGGACATAAAGTAGCAAAGACTGATGATGGGCAAACTATTTATATATTAGACAGAATTATCTTGGGCATCTTTCTGTCATTTTTTTTCCTTTTTCACAAAAGTAAACACTTATGAGTGACATTGAAGAGATTTGCTGCTGGCATGTGATTGAATCGATTGATTTGCCCAAAGGGGAATCATGTTGTTGCAGTATAAATTATTGAGGAAAAAATAAATAATAAATATAAAAAACAGTAATAGCCAGAAATGTAGCAGAGAAGGGTGTGATTAAAATCTCCAGAGATCACCATAAATGCATTTTGGTGTTGCATTAGCCTGGCGACAACTGAGCTGACGACATCAAATGCAACATTAGATTTTAAGAATTATTTTCAGTCTGATATGTACCCCACAATGATCATGAAGGGATGGAAGGCATCAAAGCTTCTTCCAAACAATTATTTGCCCTAATGAACCTCAAGTGTGATTCCAGTTGACTTGGAACAGCCCTAGTCTTAAACTGTAAATATCAAATGTCCTTCATATTTAGGATTCTTGCCTCTGACTGAATACCCCAATAGCCAATGAGAATGAACTAACCAGTTGGTTATCGCACACACTTATGGATCACAAATATGGTAGAAAAAAGGAACACGATAAGAGACAACCTGGACCAAATAGAATTTGGAAAATGATTAGCTTGTAGAATTGTGTCCAAAGCATAAGAGTCATATAAAAATAGACTCTATAAGAACTTAACAGACCCTCTCTGATGTCACCCATTAGCTTCTAAAGATGGTTTGAAGGCCCCTTTTCTGGACCTATGGGTGACACCATCTTCACTGGAATTGCCTTCACCCAACCCCAAAAATGCAAAAATGACCAAATGGGTGGAACAAACAAGCCTGGCAGTCAGTTGGAATTCATCCATCTTAACTCAGTTACCACAAGCTAGTATTTTAGCTTAGCTCATGGTATGTTCTGGTGCTAACTAATGTTACCTTAAATATATTTTGATTGAATTTTTCAATTCATCCTCATATAACATCTGAAACAATGGTCATCTGTCATTAGCAGAGGCTATTCATGGTCTTCACTGGAGCAGCAGGCAGCAGTCCAGAACCTTTTAGGCCAACTTGGAGGACTTCCAAAGGCAAAGATGACTCTTCTGGTCACTTCAACTGTTACCTGATCAAAGGCCATTGCACCCTGCCACTTCAGCTGCCAAACCAGCTCCCAGCTGCTGATTTAGTCTGTAGCTGGGACTAAAGTACCTCACCTGGAGCAGCCACAGCCAATCTAGCCTTCCGGGCCAACATGCTGCAGCCAGCATATTATCTTATCTTCTTTTGAAATAAGAGCTGTTTTGCTTTTTTCGCTCTCCATTCAAGACTCACATGTCAAGTTCATCAATAATGCTAAATGCTACATAGCTATGGTGATGACAACTAGCCACCTGACACTACAGAGTACAATGTTTGTAGCTGTGCCATCCTTAACTATGTATGGATTTGTGGTATAAAGAATTTCATCTGATGAGGTACATAAAATTGACCCACCACCAAGTTCAGTCAGTTCAAGCTATTGAGACCAAAACCAGTGTTTATACCTGGCTGTAAATAAGTTCAGGGTTGAGAGTTCAGATTACTTTCCTTCAGTCAATATCTTACTTGAAGCACACAATAATACATTTCCTACATTTAAGAAAACAGTGGTTTCAGCTCATCCATTTCATTTATCAGTGATCCCATATTTTCCATAACAGAGATAAATTGGTTAAACTCCATTCTACTTGCACACAGTTTTGCTCCAGTTCGTCATCCTTAAAGTCTCTTTTTCAACTTATTTGGGTTTTGGAAAGCTCAATCAGCTGCTTTCAGACTGGTTGGAGGCCAAATTGATGAGTAGTTGGAGGTTGCCTATCTGCACTCAGTTATGTGTGAACAACCTAAAGCCAACAAGTATTCTCCATTTACCAACTGCTCTTGGGGAAAGGAAGGAAAGAGTCAGGCATGAGAGCAAAGACAATCTGGCTGAGAGTAAGTGGAGTGAGGCTGCAGATATCCTGGCTTGATTGGGGATGGAGAGCAGGTGAGAGCAGCAGGTGAGAGCTGTAGGCTGACGAGGGGTGTGGCTAAGCAGCAGAGCAGACTGTTACATTCAGAACTGGGGATGTTTCCTCTAAATCAGGGGTCTCCAATCTCGGTCCTTAAGGGCCGGTGTCCTGCAAGTTTTGTATGTTTCCCTGCTTTAACACACCTGCTCCTAATTAATGGCCACCATCATCTTGTCATCAATATCAGCGCATGTCTATTAACCCTTTAAGCGCCAAAGTCGCAAAATTACGACAAGCATTATCGCTGAATAAAACAGGCTGTATTTATAAATGTGATGCCCAATCTTGTTTTACTTTTCACCAGGAGATGGTGGACATGTGTGCCTGTAATCTGAGAACCATTTTTAGAGGCGGCGCAATTCAAAGTTTTAGCGAAATAGTTGGTTAAACACCCTCCGGTACAGAGACACGCGCCGAAGGAGTGGTAGTAGAGTTGAGCGTAGCGAGCGAAAGAGTGTTTTTATTTAGTCACGATGCCGATAGGCCGGTTTACTGTCCACAAAGTACTTTGTCAGGTTCTGGCTAACTCTGATTCCGAGGAGGAAGACCAGTGACCAGCAGTTGTCCAGTGAAGCAGAAACTGACATTAGTAGTGACAGCGAGTCCGCGCGCCATAGTCCACAATCAGCACATTGTATATCAGATGCTTCTGCGATCGCCAAGCAGGTCGAGGTGTCAGGGGGGCTCATAACACTGCAAATATGGAAAAATGTAGCAGGGATGTGTTGGCAACGCGGGAGAAGCCGCGGGAAAAAACACACAGCTAATGGTGCACCGGAAATCACGATGATGATGATGATGATGATGGTGATGGTGGTGGTGGTGGTGGTGGCGGTGGCGGTGGCTGGCAGTTCTTGAGAGAAGACGAAGACTATTGAAAGTGGAGCCTAAATTTTGATGAGCCTGTTGGTTTTTGTGGAGACGATCTGACAAATTCTGAGCTCAGTGATTTCATCCCTTTTTAAAATGATGAATTCTGGAGCCTCATCACCAATGAAACACACAGATATGGCCCCCAGTTCTTTGAAAGGGAAATATTGAAACCAAACTCCAGATTTCAAGACTTTATGATGTGATTGTCCCTGAAATGAAAGCTTTCATTGTGAATGGGGGGTTAAGAAAAAATCTGAAGCGGTCTGTGCGGAGCCATGTGAAGACGTGTTTGAGTCGAGCTCCTTGGTAAACTTTAAAAATTCCAAGAACGCTCTAATTTCAGCGCACATTTGACCTGGACTGAGGCAATTCCTGTTTCTGAGAGCAAGTAGGGTAGCTGTTTCAGCAAACTACTTTCAAGAATGCCTAGACATAACAAGAATGTCAATGTCGAAGCTCAAGAAGCTAACGAGAATGCTGACGAGAGTGCTAACGAGAATGCTAACGTCAATGCTAGCGCGCAACAAGCAATACTGGCAGCCATCAGCAACCTCCGAGCGGAAGTTATGGGAAAAATTTCAAGCACTGCATCTGCCCACTCGGACCAACTTCGCGGGTTACGGGACACCGTGGAAAAGATGAGAACCACGGTGGAGGCTACAAAGATCCGGGTAACAGAGTTAGAATCCGCGGCGAGTGGCCATTCCGATGCTATTAGCACCCTGGAGGCAGAGATGCTAGCAGTAAAAACAGAGATGTCTACTCTAAAGGAGCGGTGCGAGGACCTGGAGGCGAGGTCTCGCCGCTGCAATGTCCGAGTTATGGGAGTGAAAGAGGGACGGGAAGACGGCGAAAGAATGTCCACCTTTGTGGCACTTCTGCTGAAAGAGGCGCTGGCCCTTGACAAGCCACCGCTCTTGGACCGAGCACACCGGAGTCTCCGCAGCAAGCCCACGGTTGAGAACGCACCGCCTCGGGCGATAATCGTGCGATGCCACTACTTTGAGGAAAAAGAAGCTATTCTTCGCAAGGCAACGGAGCGCCGTCCGATTACAACAGCGGCAGGTGACAAGATCTCGGTCCTCCCGGACTACACGCAGGCGGTGAGCAGGCAGCGGGCGGCTTTTGCTGAAATAAGGGCGCTGCTGCGAAACTACGACCGAGTCCGGTATGGTCTCCTGTTCCCGGCCACACTGAGGATCACCACCCCGAATGGGAAAGAAGTTCGCTTCAAGGACCCGGGACAGGCGAAAGACTTCATTGTGAAAAACCTGACACCAAAAGCGGACTAGACATATAAAAGATGGTGAGAGGCACTCTCTTTTCTCCTTCCCCCAGTCTCAGTTTTGGGTCAAATCGTGAATAATCAAACCGCATTTCATATGTTTACATAAAAGTATTATGCCCCCGTTCGAGCTAGGCTATCATGGTAAGCTCATTCACTTTACATTTAAAGGCAACTGAGCCGGATTTGAACTTAGACTAGGATTAGTCTTGGTCACCTTTTTTTTTTTTTTTTTTTTTTTTTTTCCCTCGGTTTGGGTATATCTCAGGCCACTGTTCATGGCATATGAGGTTTTGAATATGGAATTTGATGTTAGTGTTAGAAGATTGTCTTGCACACCTTTTTATGTGGATTTGTTTTTTTTTTTTTTTTTTTTTTTTTTGCTTCTACTTTCTTCACTGGGTCATGTATATTGTGCTGGGTTATGTATTTCTCTCAAGTGTATGTTGCAGGAGGTTGGTTGTACGGGTTTCTGGGGCAGGCAAATCAAAAAGACAGGCAAGAAGGAAGAAGTCTGGGCTCGCTGGCATCATCGATTAGACCGTTCTTATTATGACTACAAGCAGCAGTAAGGTATCTGGGGTTGGGATCAGAGTTGTGAGCTGGAATGTGCGAGGGCTCAACCATCCAATTAAACGCAATAAGGTGTTCCTTCATTTGAATAAATTAAAGGGTGACATAGTGTACTTTCAGGAAACACACTTATTGAAAAAAGATCAGAACAGACTTAAAAGAGCAGGTTTTACACAAATTTATCATTCGTCTTTTAACTGTAAAGCTAGAGGTGTGGCAATAATGTTACACAGATCGATACAATTTAAAGAACTTAATACAATTCAAGACAAAGACGGACGTTATGTAATTGTACAAGGAACTCTAGGTAACACTCCTGTAATATTAGCAAATATTTATGCCCCTAATTGGGATAACAGACAATTCTTTCAAAAATATTTTCTCACTCCTTCCTGACCTTGACAGGTACAATTTAATACTTGGGGGGGATTTCAATTGTGTCCTGCATCCAACACTAGACCGCTCTCATCCAAGTCACACTGGCAGTTCATTAAACAACTCTGCTCAGTGTATTAACACATTTCTGCAGACCTATGGGATGGTGGATCCTTGGAGGTTTAAACACCCAGCATCAAAACAGTTTCTCTTTTTTTTCCCCACCACATCAATCGTATTCCAGAATTGATTACTTTTTTATTGGACCGCGGACTTCTCCCTTTCTTAATTTCGACAGATTATGAAACAATAGTAATATCAGACCACAGTCCTGTAATCTTAAATCTCAGATTCCCAGACGTAGTACCTCCCAAGCCACTATGGCGGCTCAATACAAGACTTCTGGCAGATGAGGATTTTGTGCAGTTCGTCAACACACAAATTGATTTGTTTCTTGAGACAAACAGTTCACCAGATATTAGTTACTCCCTCTTATGGGAGTCATGTAAGGCCTTCATAAGGGGACAAATAATTTCCTATAGTGCTAGTCGCTCAAAAAGAAATTTGAAACGCTTGTCAGATATTAGTGATAGACTCAAATCAATTGATCATTGTCTTTCAGTCTCATCATCTGCGGATCTTTTGAGGGAAAGATCATTACTCCAATCTGAATACGACCTCCTGATGAACGAAAGGGCCATAGACATGCATTTTAAAATCACGCCAGCAATATTTTGAACATGGAGAAAGAGCCAGTAAGATGTTAAGTCATCAGCTGAAACAAATGGCTGCAACAAATTACATATCTGCAGTTAAGGATAAGGTCGGTAACACTGTCACAGATCAATTGGGAATTAACAACCAATTTAAGACATTTTATGAGGAGTTATACACCTCTGAACAGTGTGAACAGGGGTTAGTGGAAGATTTCTTTAAGAAGATCAAGGTTCCTGTGTTAGAAGACGCAGATAGAAACAGTATAGAGGGTGGAATACAGCTAATGGAAATAGAACAAGCAGTTAGGAAAATGAAGTCCGGGAAATCCCCAGGCCCGGATGGATTTCCAATAGAATTCTATCGAACTTTTTCGTTGAAACTCCTCCCTCTCTTATGTAAAGTCTATGATGAAGCTCTCAGGGTCCAATCACTTCCCCCAACAATGACACAGGCGACCATCTCAGTTCTTCTCAAGAGGGATAAAGATCCATTGCAATGTGAATCTTATCGTCCAGTGAGCTTGCTCTGTTGTGACTATAAAATATTAACAAGAGTATTAGCAGACAGATTAGAGCGAGTGCTAGACAAAATCATCCACTGTGACCAAACGGGGTTCATAAGGGGGAGACAGCTATACAGTAATCTTCGCCGAATATACAATGTGATGTATCTTCCAGGGAATGATAATATTCCAGAGGTTATTATTGCATTAGATGCTCATAAAGCATTTGACAGAATCGAGCATAGATATTTACTGTCGGCCCTCAAAAACTTTGGATTCGGACCTTCTTTTTGCTCGTGGGTAAATTTGCTGTACACCTGTCCACAGGCTGCAGTCAGAACTAACAACAATATGTCGAAATATTTCCCCTTATTCAGAGGAACCAGACAGGGGTGCCCCCTATCTCCTCTACTCTTTGATATTGCCATTGAGCCCCTGGCTGTTTCACTGAGATGCGACAACACTTTGACAGGTATAAGCAGAGGAGGACACACACACAAACTTTCGTTATATGCCGATGATCTCCTTCTTTTTTTGTCTGACCCCATGAACGCCATCCCAAGGGCTCTGAAAACCATCACTGATTTTGGATTAATTTCAGGATACAAAATAAATATGGCAAAGAGTCTAATCTTCCCAGTCAATGATAAAGCTAGCCAAATACAATTGGAGACGTATCCATTTAAGATAAGTAAGGATAAATTTACCTATTTGGGAGTGTCGGTGACCAAACATTATAGGGACTTGTTCAAACATAATTTCAAACCAGCGCTAATGCAGGCAAAAAAAGACATGGAACGATGGTCAACACTTCCTCTGTCAATGGCAGGACGCATAAATTCAGTAAAGATGGTAATAATGCCAAAATTCTTATTTCTTTTCCAAACTATTCCATTATTCATAAAAAAATCATTTTTTAAAGAACTGGACAGGGCTACTTCATTATATATATGGAATAGGAAGATACCACGTATCAGAAAGGAGTGCCTGGAAAGGCGGAAGGAGGAGGGCGGGTTGGCTTTGCCAAATTACATGCATTACTACTGGGCAGCTAACACCTCTAAGTTGAACATTTTGATGCGGCCTCCTGAAAGTGAACAAATGCCCCTTTGGGCTCTTATGGAACAGCGCTCCTACAGCCCAATAGCACTGAGCTCCTTAATCTGTGCTCCACTGCCGATGAGTAAAAGACTGCTCGGGCACAACCCAGTGACACAAGGATCACTTAAGATATGGAAACAGTTAAGAATTCATTTTGGGTGTAAACAGGGCCTCACTTTAGCTCCCATCTCGGCGAACGCCCTCTTCTCACCATCTCTGATTGATGCAACTTTTCAGCTCTGGACAAGGAAGGGTGTAAGCTTGGTCAAGGATTTCTTCAAAGAAGGCAATTTCATGTCATTTCAGCAGTTAAAAACAAAACTTAATATTCCACAATCACATTTTTTCAGATATCTGCAGGCCCGAAGCTTTATCAAAAAACACTTTTGTCCTTCTCTTCAAAATCTACAGAGCAGTTGGTTGGAAGAATGTTTGAAAGCTGATCCTTGGCAGAGAGGATGTGTGTCAGTTATATATGAGCTTTTTCAGGGGGCAGCAACACCCTCTTTAGACCATATTAAACAGCAGTGGGAGACAGAACTAGGCTTTGGTCTTTCCGTAACAGAATGGAAGAGGGCAGTTGGCTGGGTGCATAACTCATCTATTTGCATCAGGCATGGACTCCTCCAATTTAAAGTCCTGCACAGACTTCACCTATCAAATAGCAGGCTTGCCAAAATGTTTCCAGGAACCAGTGAAAATTGTCCAAGGTGTAAATGTGACCCGGGTACCCTTAGCCATATGTTTTGGAGCTGTCCAAGGCTAAAAGACTTCTGGGAGGGGGTTTTCGACACAATCACTGCAGTGTGGGGAATAACAATTCAACCGAACCCTGTCACAGCTTTATTTGGTGTGGTGCCACTGGACTGCAGGATTTCAGCTACCCATGCCACAGCAGTGGCTTTTGCCACGCTTCTGGCACGGCGGACTATCCTGCTTAAATGGAAAAAATCGATACCCCCTTCTCACAGACGATGGGTGATGGACATGGTGGGTCATCTCAGAGTGGAACAACTGAGATATACAACCCAGGGCTCAGAAAGAAAGTTCAAAAAACTTTGGCAACCATTCCTATTATATGTTGAGAGGCTCTCTGATGAATAATTGCAATGACCCTGTGAATCTATGTAGTATTGTATAATTTTTATACTTTATATTTGGTTTATTTTAACTATTTATTTTTGTTTTGTCTTTCACATTTTAACCATTCATTTTCGCTCCTCTTTGTCGGTATGTCTGTTTATTTTTGTTGTCATCAACGCTAATATCTTTGCCATTTTAACTGTTTTTTTTTTTGTTTTTTTTTTTTTTTCCATTATTAACTTTCTTATGGATTTGTGGTGTGCGTGTGTGAAGCATTGATGGTTCTAGATGTTCCCAAGTTTCTAGATGTTCTTGTATTGGGTGTGTCTGTGTAAAGTAAAATCCAATAAAAACATTGAAATATATATAAGAAAAAATCTGAAATTGAGGACTTCTGGGCAGGTTTGGGCAGGTGATGTTACAATAATCAAATTAGATGACAAATCTACTTCCATTCCAAATTTTGCTTCATACTCAAGATATTTCTCATTTACAGTATGCCTATATCTCAAACCGCTTTAAAGTTATAGTCTTTTGAAACCTTGATATCAAAATTGAACATTTTCCAATATGGCCGCCACCTTATGACATCATAATATGCAAATTATATGAATAATTTCACTCCCATCACAGACTTTGAGTCATACTGAACAATTTTCTCATTGACCGTATACCTTTATCTCAAACTGCTTTCAGGTTATAGCCTTTTGAAATCTTGATATTAAAATTGTATATTTTCTTGAATAAACTCTGGCACCTAAAGGGTTAAGGACACAGTCTCTTGTATCAGGGTGTGAAGAAGGAGGGAAACATCTAAAACCTGCAGGACACCGGCCCTCGAGGACCGAGATTGGAGACCCTGCTCTAAATAGTGCTGTGCACTTTTTTATCCACAAAGGGCTGACATGTACTTTCTCATGCTAGTTTCATGGTTCATATCATATCTGCTAGTTTCATGGTTGTTAATGTTTGATATAATGCCATAAAGTGATACACAGCTATCGCAAGAGATACCAGGACTGGAGTTCAAAGTTCCTTTAAATGTTTTTTTCCAAATAAATAGGAATAGAAGATTGTGAAAGTTAGATAACACTTCTAAGAATGAAATTGTCCTTTGAATCAAATGAAATCTTTTATTTTAAATGAAAAGTCATTGATGTTGCTTTAATATATTAACATTTAAGTTATCGAATATACATATATGCACAAGTTATTTTTTAAGTGGATGGAACTTATTTGTTTCAAATGTGTTCACTGCCAGTAGAATTATTCAACATCACTGAGCAGTATGGGAGAAAATGATCATATGGAAATGAAACAATCAGAAAATATACAATTACATATTTATTTATAACTCGCTTTGATTGTCTACTTCTGAAATGAGGCTGCCATGATTCTTTCTAAGTTGAATCCTTGCACGCATACTTATGTGATAAAAATAATTATGTTTAATATCTAAAACAAAGTAAATGAGTTTTACAAAAAACTGAATTTGTGTTTGAAATTAATGAATTTGAAGTCTTTTTATGATTCTCTGGCACGTCTGTCTTTAAATCAGAGGCTCCTTCATAACCTTTGTGGTTTCCTACAGCCTCAGACCTCTCTGCTCATTTATTCCCTCTGTAATTCAGTCGGCGTCTGTTGTCATCCCTAAAAAAAAGAAAGAGTCAAGCTAACTATTTCCCTGAAACTCAGAAGTGAAAGTCGGCGCAGGAAATTGCTGTCCATGACTTCTCACCCCTAATTTGGTTTACAATATCTTGGCCGTGAATAAACAGAGTTGGAAATATTGTTTACTTATTCTAAACTGACAGGATCTTGTACACCGACGCATCCTCCACTTTTGTTCTCATGTAAATTCCCCTCTCTATCCGTTCCTGCTGTCACCTTATCACAGCAAGCATTGTGATGTTAAACAGATGCTTTGAACCGCTGCATGCCTCAGTGTGAATTCAAACGTATTATCTTTCTTTTTTTTTTCTGAAAAAAAAGCAGCTTATTATCTTTCTAATGTGAGTTCAAATCAATTTGGAAAGCCTTTAAATCTTTAATTTTAGATTTTTTTTTGCAGCTAACTTAACCAACTTTCAGACTTTTCTGCAACACGTCCGTACAAATAAACACTGTATTTGTCTTTTCTTCTTCTCTCCTGCTGATGTTCTTCGCCATCTGGGGCCTGTGGAAACGTTGTGCTGCGATCAGCTCCCCGGTGTAGCTACACGGAGCACAGCACACTCCAGCGTCCTCCCCCCCTGACATTTTGGAAGTCCCTTGGCTGGCTCATCTTTAGTTGATTAATGATCTGGAGAGTCACCGCGTTCACGGATGGCACCGTCTCACACGGGCGCAAGCTAGGCACATGCATAAGCGTGGCTCAGTGTGATTAATGGAAGGGTTAATATGATGAGAAAATGAAGAGCTTCTCATTCAATGCCGCGGGCTACGCTTAGCACACATACTGGCCTTGTTTTGTTTGAGCTGAAAATAGAACACCTTACTTGAAGACCTCACCGTGTTGCTTAATGGACAAGATTCATCTGCATAGATCATTTAAAATCATGAAAAACACCCCTTTGGTGTCAGGCGAGACTTAAGTGGCTGTAAGTACATCTAGATAAAGTGGAATCAACTGTCTTTCGCTGTAGCACCAACAACATGGCCAGTTCATTGTTTCAGGATGAGTTTTATGATTCCACCATCACAGAAAGTAAAATAAAATGCGTTTATTCACAAAGATATGGTTCATAGGCTACATTATAGTTGTTGGGTTGAAACTAGGATTTCACCACTTGTAGCTCTTATAACATTGGCCACGGTTACATGATGTTTTTCAATTCAGAATGAAACTATTTTCCTTCGAGTATACATGAAAATAGTAATTCCGAATTGAGATTTACATGGAAAACATGTTTGATCGGCTTTATCCAAATCCGCTTAAGGTCTGGGGGTTGGGAAGGGTTCTAATTGGATGGGGGGCGGACGTCTTTACGTATTAATGTCTACCGGAAGAACACAAACTTACTCGATTAGCAACAACATGGAGGACTGCATTATTAGCATCCTTTTTGGATTTGTTTTGATTTTATTTTGAAGCAGCAGCACGACAACATCATGTTGATGATTTTCTTTCGAAAACAAGCCCAGCACGGAATATAAGCATCATCGTGGCAGACGGGTGAAGAACGAGCATGCGCAGAAAGACTGGAATTAATTTAAAGCGGAATGAGTGTATACATGACCGCGGAATTATTCTAATCGGATTTAAAATCAGAATAAACCAGCCACTTACTTCGGAATTAAGTTTAATTCGGAATGGACATTTTCATTCGGAATTAGGTGTTTGCACTGTAATTTTTAATCATTTGAATCATTTTAATTTTAATTAAACTTCCCATGTAAACGCACTAACTGACTTTCCTGTTGTCTGTTGGTTCTAATGATTTCGCTTCCTTTGCCGTTAATGGTTGGCTTTATCTGGTAAACAAATTCACATGTACCACTATCTAGGGAGAAATGTTCTAACAGCTTCTTTATTTTTCTTTCAGATATTGATTCCAATACATGGACTGAGGTTATTAGCCAGGACTGAGTAATGATCCAATATCAGTCTTTCTACTAACCTTGATTGATAGGTGATTGTCATTGATCGCTCTTCTTTGGGATTGCAGGCCTTCTTTCAACTATACTGCGGCTCCAAATATTCAATCAAGCGGTGAAATCTGACATTTTCAATGACTGACAGGAACAGGTCATCCAAGACAAGGAACTTACATCAGTAGTGATGTGGCTTTCTAGCTTTTTCTGTAAAATTGATCACGTTTCTGAAAAGCAAATTCCAGAATTCCCTGCAATAGTTCCTCTTTCACTAAGTCTTCGTGTCCTCGTAAGGTCGCTCATGTTAGATACGAAAACTATATTCCAAGGTAAGATGACACCATATTGTCAGCTAAATGCTAATGGTACATAGTTAGCTCAGTCCAACAACTCACATCTTCATGTCGCTCAAAACAGGAAGTTGCAAGGCAGTGTTGCTCAACTTCCAAAGGCAACTTGATTTTTACTAAAGATTCCAAGGACCCTATATTTGGCAGAATTGTCAAGTATATCTAATGCTTTTATAACAATTGGACCCCAAGGAGCTCAAAAAACAAAATTCTCCTGAAGTGGTATTTTAACTCATTTAAAAAGCAATAAGGATGTACTTAGTTTTGCTGAATAAATAACTATAAAGTGTAATACAATGTGATGTCTGTCATCTGAGTGTTGTTTATCTAATTTGAAGGTCTGGTCAAGACCATATCATTATCATCTTTTATTTATGTCCCGATGTGAAAGTGGGTGAACTTGCACAAAACTGGCTGAAAGCTGTTGTCCAAAATCAGAAGGTCAAAGAAGCCTTGGGGCCCGATCTTGCGCCAAACCTCCAAAACCTGCTATTAAGGGATAAAAGGTATTGGGAGGGGCGTTCCCCCACGAAGAACGCAATCTTCCACCTCCCAAAACCCACGATCTCACCTGCGAAATCCACGATGTCATGCACACATTATGCATGGGAGTGGTTAGGGCGTTCCACCTGTTTAACCAATCAGTGCGTCAGTAGCCATTGCCTTTAAGAGCAGGTTGCAGTACCTGCAAACTGCCATGGAACGTCTTTTCACCCAGATCAGAGCAGCTCTCATGGACAGCTGGTCTGGGACTGTGCTGTAGAGCTTCCTCCTCTTTTTTCCTCCTCCTCCTCTGCACTGATATATACATAACTAGCTTTAACTAATGTGGAGCAAATGATTTAATCATTTCTTTTGTACTCCAAGAAGTTCCAACAAACTGCTCAGAAAAGAGAGCCGGTGAGCTTCCAGGAAAGCATTTATTAACTAGAAAAGCAATCGGAGAGCGCAGACCTCCGCCAAGCACAGCAGTTGTGGTTGCTTTAGGGGTCAAGAAACAACTAAACAGCGCAATGTTATCGAAAATTTGAAAGTGATCCAGAATCCAGGATTTCTTCCGGATCACACCCAAAATAAAATCAGTTCTTCCTTTTCACATTTCTGACAACTCCTGAAAATGTCATCAAAATCCATCCATAACTTTTTGAGTTATCTTGAACATATCCCCTGCGCAAAGACGCGCACAGCTGCGCCAAGACGCATAGTTGCTGGAAGCGGTGCTTTTTTCACAACAGAGTTCTGTGATCTCCTCGTTTCTTCCACAGCAAACATCTGAATGAGATCATGTCACAGCTGTACAGACATCATCTGCCCTTAAGAGAATAATGTATGAAAGTAATACAGTGATGCATAATCGAGAGGTAGAGCCGGTTGTGCAGTCCACATGTGACTGGGTGGACGCGCAATGACAGGATTTGGACGCGCTCTTTTACGCGCCGACATGCCAGTTGCGCTTTCCACAAACTCGGTATCTTGCGGTACTGGTGTCTCGCAGATTTTGGGTATTGGGTAATGGGTGGTCACACCACCCATTACCCAATACCCAAAATCTGCGAAGTACAGGTACCGCAAGATACCGAATTCGTGGAAAGCGCTAGTGACACGCCCATTGCCGCGCCCACAATGTGCTTAAGGGAGACGGCAAAATGGGTTTTGGGTATTGGGAGGTGGAAGATTGCATTTCGGCTCCTAAATCTGTGATTTGCAGGTAATGGGTTTTGGGTATTGGGTAATGGGAGGTGCAAGATCGGGCCCTTGATGTCAAAACTCCCGAGCCATTTCATCCATCTGAAAGAACGAGGTGCTGAATCAGATTTAAATAAATTCGAGTTTCTGCAACATAGTATGTCATTTTAGATGAAAATGATGAAGGTTAAATACGGATCCAGTGCAAACACCACTCAACAGAAATGACGCGCCTATTCAACCATCATTTGGTTTGATTTTGGTAAATGGTTGAGAGCTGGGAGTGCTCCATATTTAACCAGCTGGTTGGTATTTTACGCACAAAAGGAAATCAAGCATGAAACCAAGTAACCTTATTTTGAATGTATGATTTAGCCAGTATTTTAGCTGTCAGCATTTTAGGGTTGATTTGTGTCTTTATTCTTTGTTTAATTCAGTGGGAGGAAGACTGTGTGAGCATTAAGGATTCAAGGCTTCTCGAGCAAGTGGAAGAAGAAATAAACTGAATCAGAAAGGTGAATAAAAATAATAAAGTACACAGGAATTTGGTTTCATAACAGAGAGGGTGGAAGGAATGTACTATCAATTTCACAGGAAATTGGTTGTTAGGAGTTTCAAGCCTCTGAGAATTGCAATAATCCTACTATCAGTCCTGTGAAATGAACTCTTCTTTGCTGTATTTAACTTTTCTGACATGTCCATCTAGCACGTTTATGTCTCTAAGCAGCTATACTATTACACAAGAGGTTTTTTTTGTTCTTTTTTTTCCCCCCATCCCCCGTCCTTTCCTCAGCCTCCTGCAGACAGCTTTACCCTGGAGCTAACTAACAAACATCCTGCTCGATGATCCAAAACGACTAAATGACTTGTTGTTGCGTTGTGCTTCAAAGCCAGGTGCGTGTTTGGCAACACAGCTGAGGAGGGGGTTGGGTGTGGGGGGGTTGAGGATCCAAAATACATGCTGCTTGTTAGCCAGGCAAAAGAGAGATATGCCAAGCTGAGAGGATCAAGTGTTGCAGCATAAAAGCGTACCGGAACAGAGGCGGTGGAGGAAGGAATCAGAGGAACGGTGGCACAAACTTCAACTTTCAACGCTGAAGTCAGTTTATTGTCATTTTTGATTGTAAGGTTCATGTCATATCCTGGTTCGGAGCTGTTATTAACTCACTGTTAACGGTTAACAGCCAAGGTGTGAAACATTTTGGCCTAATCTGGGTTACATTTATGGCTCAATTACTGCACTAGAAAATACTTTATTAACCAGATATGCCCCAGACCTTATGAACTGGGCCGAACTTTAGTTTGACATGAGCTATATGATTGTGCCCAAATACACTATATTGCCACTGATGGTGATCATAGTGATGGTTTTTCTTTTAACTTTTACTAAATCGGTAATTGCCTAAACATTTAATAGTAAAACTAATAAAATATAAAGTCTAAAGTTTGCAGAAAAAAAAGATAAATGAATTAACACATGCCTGATTACTTCTTGGCAGAGAAACAAATAGTTGCCTGATCAGGTTGTCTGAATCACCAGCTGCTATGATCAATTCTCCTTAGATAACACCCATGATGCTGCATAATTAAATTATTATGAAGAGAAGTGGGGGGAGTTTCTTAGAGATATGAAGAACTCCAATCTGACTTTTAAAGGAGGATTTGCTTTCCCAGTCTAATTTAATTACAGCAATATATAAATAAAGAAAGAAAAATTGATTTTCAATTAATTCCAAAGATTAGTTATGATCTCTGACAATGCTGGTGTTAATGGAGTCATGGCAGAGTAGCGAGATTTCTGTTGTTGAACTGCTGCTTCACTGGACGTCTGTCTGAATACTCACTCAATTTAGTCTTTGGTCTTTTAATGTTTCAATCAATGTTAAACGCAGCATTGTATTCATGTGCTCTTTGAGAGGGAAACAAGACAAATGCAATATTCACATGACAGAGTCATACCACTCCAGACCAAATGGGGGCAGTATATCATGAGGAAGTTCATGTGTAAGACAGCAAAGTGTGCAGTAACCTGCTTCTTCTCCCCTGTAGTGAGGATGACGGCGTTAACCAGTATTGTAATTTGATGGTATTCTCTAGTTTAGAAATGTTGCTAGCTCTGATGCAGTCCAGCATGACTTACACACATTGCCTACGCACATTGCAGTTGGAATTTAAACGTGGGCTGCAACTAATGATCTTTTTGGAAATTGATTCGTCTGTCAATTATTCTGAAATGTTGTCATGTCCTGTGGAGCATCATTTTTAGGTAACTAAGAGTTTATTTCCGTTTAAACCCCATTGTGATGTCATTTTCACATGTGATAGGTTTAACCTTTCTGGTTAAAAATCACTATAAAACTGTCACATCAATCACTTGACATCTCCCTCCTGCATGTTTGCTTATAACAAGAGTCTAGGTGTATTTCACCCGAAACATTAACTTTATTCATATGTACCCTCCTACAGACTCATGCAGCATGCTGCCTCAAAGTTAAACACTAATAAAAAAGTACTTATTTATAATCCATTATTTATTCACCAGGATCATTATAAAGTATAGAAACAAACACAGCATGTGTAGCCTTTACTGATGTTAATTTTTCGTCTAGTAAATGTATTCATGTTTCCGCTTATAACCCTTGACTGCAATATCATGTGACTAATTTTAGTATCTCATTGAGGCCATTAGGATGCTCTTTGTCTTGTGCTCCTTAAAGTACCAGTGCATGTCAGTAATTTGGATTCCAGCAGGATCCAGGCTAAGCGCTTGATTACATGACTGAGATGAGATAATCACATCGGCTCCCTTTCAAACTGTTTAATGATGTCAGGTTTCAGTTGATGTGTTCTACTTATTACAGTCAATAAGTTTTATTTTTTCATGGGATGTGAAGTTCATTGTTGCATCACGCAATTCATTTCATGCAGGCTGTACTGATGCCACAGGGTTAATATTGGCAGTGTAGCATACTTCTTTTTTCCAGCCACATGAACAGTGGATCAGCTGAACCGGTACTTGTTGTGACACTGCACTCAAATTAAGCTGTAAGTGCAGCTGTGGGATGTTGTGATTTAGGTTGTAGCGTGTTAAACTGCAGACACATTAGCCACAATGGCATCCACCATTCCAGGGTGCTCCTCTGTAGCTTCAGTTCTGCTTTGAATTTGTAATTCTGTATTACAGAGTCTGCACTTCGCTGGTTTGTTACCATAATTGTTTTGCCGTTGTTCATATGTTGTACTTGTTTTATATGATGTGTTGATGCTAAAATTGCACCACAAAGCACTAGCTGTGTTTTTGCACTGCTGTAGCTTGCAGTGCTGAACTTCCTTTTATTCACTTACATTATGTAGCTCAGACATACCAACTTAGCAAATAAAGTATATGTTAAGCTAGTTAGAGGGAATAAATGCTAGACAACCATAATTTTTTACTCAACTTGCAGCAATTTCTATCTGGCTTGAAATGAATAGCAACGTGGTAGTATCGGGAAACTTTAGCAGGAAACACAATGCTACCAAGCGGGCTTTGACATCTGTCGCAGTACGCATCAACTCTGCGCGTTGCGTGTCAAGCAACAGCGCAAGTCACAATTAATTTTCCCCATCATGGCAGAGATATGCCGCTCGTTCAGAGTAGAAGCATAAATCACCCATAACAGCATTATTTACAGCGTGAAGCACTTTAGCCAGGGCTCATGTCAGTACCAGATGTGAAGAGCCTTTGGAATAAATGGGCTGATTCATTACCAGTCTTTATCTGGATGTTATTTCTTTTCTTTTTTTCTCCCACAGATAATTGAACCCACATAAGAATTTGGGAAAGTGCAGCTGGATTCAGTCATGCAAGATGGCTGCACACTGCTGTGATCATTAACCAGAAATGGAAACAGTTGCTGGAACTCATGATCAGCACTTCTGTGAGTGGAGAGATGATGGAAGACCAGAGTCCACCGTTACCCCCAGTGGAGAAAGACCTTCTGTTGGAGAGCTGTGAGGAATTAAGCAGGATGATTCACACTAAAAGGCAATAGAAAAGAAAACAAGAAAGAACGAATGGCAAGAGATTATCCTGATTCGGCAAATATTCAAAACCAGATTACATCATCGTAAAGATAATGTGGGATGAAAACCTAATTACACAAACAGATAAATTAACTGAAGTCCTACAAAGACTTGGGAATTGTCTGAAAACAAAACTGTTCTTTCAACTGCTGCCAAGTCTTTGGTGGACTTGGGACAAAGTAAATAGAATGAAAGAGAAGTGGCTGATATGCTATCAAATTTGTAAAGAAGTGAAGCATCTGGTTGAAATAGGCCTCTTCCTGTCAATGGACCAATCGTAACAAGTAGATTTCTTGAAACATCACTGACCAAGTCCGTCATCTAATGTTCTTGCCATTAAATAAATCGGTTATCTGGTGCTACCCACCAGTCCAACAAATGTTTCCAAGAACCATGAAAATCCAGTATTTTAATCCCACTGGAACATTAATTGAGAAATGGACTCCAGGAAATCCACCTTGGAAGTTATCCTTAAGCTTTTAAGCCAGTCATGACCAGGTAACAAAAACCATCCAGGCTTTTGAGAGCAGGAAACAAACCAGTTTCATATGTTTTCATGATGATGCATTGCACACAAGGGTAATAATCAGAGGTAAAGAAAAAAAAAACTCTGGAGAACTATGTGGTCAAGTCTGATATTGTTTCCTCAATATTGATGTCCATGTGAGGATCTCACGTTCTGAACCTCATCTAGACACGTGCAAACCCGTTGTTGTACTGCGCATCCACTGCTTTGTTTGTTGGAGGTGTCCAGTAAATATTGTAAAGGGGAAGGTATTGGATTCAGACAGCAGCCTTTTCTCTTGAATGGCAGGTAGTACATGTCATGTTTGTCTGCAGAACAAACACGATAACCAGAGCTTCAGCATTTTGAAGTTTTCTCTAGTTTTTCATTCATAACAGTCACACATATCAAAGTACTTGAATCGATAAGAGTTTCTAATACATGTTGATATTAACGAATGGAAAAAAACTGATTTGCAGTTGAGACACTGGAATTCACAGTCTGATTTATCATCCAAACACATGCATTGATTTCTGTGTATGTTCGTGCTGCTGCCTCTGAGAACTGTAGTGCTTTATTTCCCATTATAAAGACAGAAAAAAGGTTGCAGCCAGAACCAGTAGATTGGTGACACAGCAGACTGTGTTTTGGAGTTCAGGGATGTTGCAACACAATATTGCCCCATACTGATATTCCTATGAGTCAGCCATATGAAAAAGCCATTCAGTTATTAATATAAAATGCTGGATGTGAACTTTCTCAATATGTGTATTGTGCTTGTGTTGTGTACTTGTGAAGCAT
>JAGFBZ010002196.1:17500-42268 GCA_018398805.1 Hirundichthys speculiger | reverse complement strand
CCCCCCCCCCCCCCCCCCCTTTTTCCTTGCAAAAATCTGTAAGCTCCTGAGATCTATACAGAAGAATCTTTCTGGCTAACAGTGCCAGACTCATTTTGCACTTCAGTATGTTTGTGTGCTGCTGTTACTGAGTAATATAATATTTCTATTAGTGTTCAAAAAGTTTTTTTGTGAAAATGTCCAATTGGTTAGAGCAGATATTTGTTCTTTATTTTCCTGTGTGATGTTACTGACTGGAGATCAGTAAGCTTTATTTTTTCTATATCTGTATATTTTATTTATTTATTTATACACTGTCCTGTCAATCTCAGACAGTGTTTAAGAAGTGCAGTCCACATGTTTACATAAATGTTACACATGTTTCATGAAACGTGAAAAGTTAGATGTTGAAGAGGTAAAGCCACAGATTTGTTTACTTTATTGTTGTAATCTGCACTTTAAATAAATCTGATATTGTTTATTATGACAGTGTTTGAAAAATACATGAGAAGAAGACCTTAAAAATAATCGCATATTAAATCGCTATCGCAATTTTGAGGATAAAAATCGCAATTAGATTATTTTCCAAAATCGTTCAGCCCTAGTTTTTTCGGACCTTATTTTACTACTTTGTAACAACACGTCTTACCTTCGCATAGACCATATCTCCGTCGCTTGAATCACGCCTCTTCCACCATGACTTCTTCTGCGTCTTCTTGATTTATAGGTGTTATGTATGCATTTCTATTAACATGATCGATTGTGCTGCATTGACTACTCTACTGCCTGCCTGTGTTGTGATGTTTGGAGTTCGATTGGTTTAGCCCCTGCATTCTTTCTGTTTGCACATTCTGGTTGTTGTTGCTGCTGCTCTCATTTGTGGAAGTAAAGTGAAGTTGCTTTGTGAAACGGTTTCGTGCCTTGTCATTGTAATAGGCCCACTGTGAATTCTTCTGTGACTTATAAATTTATAGGTGGTGTCACAATTAGGGGGTGCACGATAACTATCGGGCCGATAACAGGAAATTATGACGTCATCCCGAATAGTCCGATATCACGACGAACAGCCCCAATAACATTTATATATTTTTGTCAACACGGCAGTGCCTCACTCCCTCTGAGCCTTGAATAACCAGTGATGATCAAGTGACGTCGGCATAATCAGAAAAACGATTACTCAATCAGGAAAATCAAGAATACCCCCTCATGCCAGAAAACAACTCGTTAACTCGGTCATAATTTTAGTAGTTGCTGACTTTAATTGATATTCGCAGTATTTTCCCACATGTTACACATAAAAAAAGAAAAAAATAGAAAAGGCTGAAAGAACGACTAGCAAACGAGGGAACGGAGGAATTTACGTTACACCTTGAATGCAGCCTGCAGCACAGCGCTGATCACAACAAACATGGCGGCGTGGAACTTCGTTAAAGTTTCAGAAGAAGATAGTTTGGTGGTTATTTGTGACGAATCCTCCGAGTGAATTCTACGAGGAGGGAAGCACAAGCTTTAATACGTAAAACCTGATCAGCCACCTACAACATAACAATCACTTCCATGGAGTTCTGAAACCACGCTAACGTGAGATAACGGAAGCTAACGCTAACGTGCGCAAGCCAGCAGCAGTCTCTCCTCTCCCTCATTCCTCTCATCTAAAGCTTCCATGAGATTAAAAAATAAAAACTACTGAACCTCATTTACTTTAATTAAAGGTATTAATTTAAATGGAACCACAAACCAAAATCCTTTAAATGTTAATCTTTTTCAGTTAGTAATTCTGATGCATGTATTTCCATCAGTTCAAGGAGCCTTTATTTTTTATATCAGTCAGTAATGAACCTTATTTAAGTTAATGTGAGATATCAAATAGGTTTGTTTGATAGCTTTATGAAAATGTTTGAGAGGCTTGACAATAGTTTTTCATTGGAAAAAATAAATATCTGTACATTTAAAGAGTCCAAACTATTTTTGATTTTGTTCATTGTATTGATGTAATGATCTTAGGTATATGTGTGTGTGTTATTGGTATCGGTATCGGTTTTTAAAAAACAGTTATCGTGCATCCCTAACCAAAATTCATATCAAGTACCATCTAACAGATTTGGGGGATCAAAAAGCAAAAAATGTGCGTAGTTATTCCATGATGATCTGTACCAAGCAATGAAAAACTATCATTTGGGACATTATACGGGCAGTTTTGTACGTGTAAGAATCAAAACAAGTGTTGCAGCATAAATCAAAACTATTGTTTACATTTGTGCATTTTAAAAGTCCTGTGATGGCAAGAAGCACAAAGGCAGAATATACTACAAGCATTGGGTGTTTTTGTGACACGGTGTCTGCGCTGGCATTGTCTAACTTTGTCTTCACTGATACATGTCGCCTGTGATGTGCTGACTGTTTCACACAATCAAACGCACAGAGGAAAGAATTCAACCCCCTCCCCCACCTACCCCACCAGCAGCAGCAGCACATGGAGACACAATGAATGAAGCAACAGTAAAACAACAACGGCTCCCGTCCACCGGTTCACTCAGCACTGAGTAAAACACCCTTTTACAAGTTAAATTAAACATTTGTTAACTTTGTGGTGCATATCACTTGGTTTTCTTGTTGTACTTTAGTCAATGTCTCTACAGTACTTATACCCCTGACCAGATCTGTGCCCATCTGCCTCCCTGCCATCTTTTTCAAATAAGAAGAGGGGTTTCAATTGCAGTTGATTTTAGAGGATGCAAAAAACAAAAAGTTGCCTTTCTTGGATTGTACTGTGCAAACAGAGGAGGAAGGAAGTCAACACACAGGTTTACAGAAATGACACAACTATTTGCTTTGGAATCACACTACCCACTGAAGCAGGAACTTCCACTATCCACCCTTGTTTCATCTTCATTATCCTGGTTGATGCCATCAGATTTTTATCAAGAATGTCTTGGTACATTTTTCCTTTAATTCTTCCTTTGACCCTTTCAACACCAGAGACTCCTGTACAGGAGTCTGAAAATGTGCTGGAGCTAATATGAAGGTTGCCAGTACCGAATACTAAAAAATATCCCCACACCATGATGTTCCCACTTCCAACCTTCACTGTTGCCGTGGTGTTTTGGGGTGATGTGCTGTCTCATTTGTCCCCCAAGCATGGTGTGTATTATAGCATCCACAGAGTTCATGGCCACATCTGATCAAAGTGTAATCTTCCAGTATTTCACACGCTTGTCTAAATGTTGTGCAGCAAACTTCAAACAAGCTTCAACATGCTTTTTCTTCAGTTATGGAGCTGTGCACGGTGAGCGTGCACACAGGCTGTGGCAGCTGAGTGCATTACTTACAGTACCTGCTAATTCCAGGTCTTACTGGAGCTCTCTACATGTGGTCTTGGGAACTCTTCTGGTTATTTTTTCTACTCCTTAGTCAGAAATCTTGTGAGGAGCACCTAGTTGTGGCTGGTTAATGGTGAAATGATGTTCGTTCTACTTCCTGATTATGGCATCAACAGATCTCACTGGTACATTCAGAAGCTTAGAAATCCCATGTAAGAAACGCCATCAGTAGGTTTTGCAACAATCACATTATAGTATATTATTATATAGGATATTAAACTTTATTTTATCTTCATATAATATAAAATAACATATAGACAACATATTTGATGAATTCCCACTGCTGACTTGTCTTTTCTATAAGTATCCCAACTGGATTGTAGAAGTGTCTGTCAAAAGAATATGACTGTTAATTAAATAAACATGTCATTTGATCAAACAATAGCACTGGTGAACTTGAGCACTGGATTATGTAATCACAGTTTACATATCAATTCACTTCATTAAAGTTAAAAACCTCCTCCTAGAAAGCAGTCTGGGACTTAAGGCAGATGAGACATTGATCAGTCAAGCAATTTTAATCACACACCGAGTACGATACACATTTGTAATACGCCAAAGAACGGGGGAAAATTTTTGCTTTAAACGCAGACATTAATTGCACATAAAACACAATTTTGCATGCAAAAGCGAAAACTGTGTTTATGTCCATCAATTCAGTTTTATTTGTATATCGTCTGTTAAAATGTCAGTTGTCTCCAGGTGCTTTACAGAGACCCAGATCATGACCCCCGAGCAAATATCATTAACTAAAAATATAATAAAATTAATAAATAAATAAAAATATAATATTGTATATTGTAATGTAATATTGCATTCACCCTAAGTCAAATCATATGTTTACAAGACTATGATGTAAAGGGCAGAAGTTTGTACAGTTCTTTTCTGATCAGCAACAGAAGTAGATCAGTCCACTTGATTAGACAGACCTGTAATCTTATGCTAGCTGTGTGTTTGGAACAGCATTACCACCTTTGATCGATTACAAACCTGTAGATAGTAACTTCTGAGTCCATCCTGTGGATGCTCCTGCAGTCAGTGTCTCTCTTCTCTCCACTGCTCTGCCATCTCCTATGAAGTTGGCACCTTGTAAAATTGTTATCTATAAAGCAGGGCTTGTTTTATCACATGTGCATCATTTGTGTACGTGTGTGAAGGTAAAATATGGCTACATATATAAAGCCGTTAACATCCAAATTGGTGACATGAAAGATGAATGAAGATCAGGGTGGGCTGAGAGCCCTCCTCTCTGTCCTATCACATAATGGTGCTGCACTGCAACACAGACCCTCTGAACATCAGAGAGGGTCCCATGACTTACTGACCCCCAGACCACCATCAACCCCCCCACCACCACCACCACCACCACATTCCAGCCTGCATTTCAAGGAGTGGGACTCTGAGTTGCATCTTCTGTTTGACAGTAGTGAGACTGCTGTATGGTCTTTGGTGGTAGGTCTGGTGACCAAGAAGACAGACCAGAGAGACAGTTTTAGGCATCAAAGGATCTGATTTATTTACAAAAATTGGTAAAAAACAAACAAACAAAAAAAACTTCAAAATGTTTTTCCAAAAGTAATAAACTGGGTCCATCAAACTGAAAAGAACCAAACCAACCATAAACTGACTCTAAATGACACACAAGGGAAACATTTATAGGGTGATCAGTCCACCAACACAGACACATGGGGGAAGACAAACCTACAAACTAAACTACCAAAGTTACAAAACAGAAATCAATTCATTTCTCAAATAAAAGTAATCCTGATTAAGCAAATAAGAAAACTACCAAAGTAATGAAAACCCTTAAACTATACAATTGAACTAAAATTCCCACTCTCCAAACTCTAGAAGGAGATGGTACAGTCCATGGTCTCCAGTCCATTATGCAACACAGGTGTGGTTCTGATGGCCCTCCAGAATACAGCTTTGGGTTGGTAAAATAAAAAAAGAAGCAGCAAATACTATTTTACTTTTCATTTTCTATTTTCAAGCAAAAACACTAAGTAAACAGCAATCAACAGGTCAAATGTTTGAATCATCGTGTAACAAAACAATGCCATTCAAAAAGTGCAAAAGACACACCAGGGATGATACCTGCTTACTAGCTGAGGTTATCTTTTCATTAGCTAGCACATTAATTCAAGAAAAAGGCTATAAAATGTTACAAATGGTCTTGCACTTACAGAATATAGCGCCTTATTAACCTCAGCAGCAGCCTTGCTTAATGTGAAATCCTTAAAACAGTAAAGAGAGATACCTTATGAAATAGTTTGAGGAATCAGTAGTGAAGGCTCTCTCAGGGATCCCTGGCACTTTAACTTTCCCTGATTGAATTATCATGCATTTCAGTGTTTACCATATCATTATATTAGGAGATGACCCCCCCCCCCCCAGGAGGTCAACTTTATTTTATTTCTTATTTTCAATATTGAGCCAGATCACTCTCGAAGTCAATGTCAAACAAAAGACTCAGTATTCCATCGTTGTGTGTCCACAGGACAGCTTAGGGGTGTCCTCCATGTTTTTACAAGCTCACTGGTCACTAATGTGAAAGAATGAATTCTTATTTGTTGAAGCAATGAGCTTCAGTTCCTTTACGCTTGCATGTGTTGCTGCAGTTGTATCAGACTAAATAACAGCCAGAGACCAAAATAATGTCATTGAAATGATTTTATTTTCTATGTAGAGACAGATCTTTTGCCATACAGTTAATGGTTTCAAAGTTCCCACTTCCACATACAGCTTGGAGTGCTGCAGAGGAATACGAAAAATGCAGACATACTGGAGAAAAATGACGTACAGTTAACAAGGATGACCATCTGGCTCTGGCAAAGATTATGACATCATACTGGGACTGACATCAAGGGCCATCTAAACAGCTATTAATAACTATATAGCCTTATTTTATCTTTTTGGGTACGCATTATTTTCTACTATTCTCTCTGCTTCCGGACCTACGAATGACGCTCGCAACGGGACTTGACAATTAACCAGAGTTATTATTGTGAAACAAAAAATGTCTTTTAATCCCAAATTATTTTGTAAAAACTGTTACGGAGCACAGCGAGTCAGCTCTCTGCCACGTGAAAGGATGACCTTTGTTATGTTCTATGTGAGCCACTGCATTGTACTGATTTCCCCCCTCTAGTGGCGATTAATGGTAGCTTAAAATTTGTTTAATTCAAACTCTTATTTTGAAAGGCTTTGTCATGTGACACTGAGCAGGAACTAATAGGGAAGTCTGTTGTTTGTGTACTCCATGCGGTCTGCTCATAGCTCCAGCCTTCATCTTTTTTCCTCCCGCTGTTTGTGCTGAGAAACCATCGCTTGTAAGTTATACTTGACATTTTGTATGATTCTGTTTAATTCTGTTGCTACACAGAGTTATGTTTTGTATTTAAAATCGAGATGATACATGATAAATGTATGTTTTATTTACATGTGAAATACTAAGTTAACAGTGAAATTTGTTTCATTTGGTTTCATTGGATTTCAGTTAATATAAATGTGTGGTGATTTAACATACATAGTGATACAAATATTCTCTGTATCATTGTAGTTTTACAAAAAAAGTGTTTCAAAAGAACGAAGACAACAGTAAAGTTCATTCAACTTTATTCAACCCTCTGCGTCTCTTTTGGAGCTTGTTCGCTATCTGTCAATTTGTGCATGGACGCACACTGAGGACAGAATAGTAAAAAAGCGTCGTCACAGCAGACCCTATAGCTTCAAGGGAAACAAGATACTGTGCAAGCTCAACGCTGCAGCTTAAAGCCATCCACGTACACCTCTTCACAAGCTAAGTTTATCATGTCTCAAGCTATCAAAGCTAATCAAAACACAGTGCAGCCAGCACAAAAGGCCCCTGGAGGAGCTCAATCTACACCATTACCAGCTAGACAGAATCAATCACCTGTCAGAACAAAATCACAGTCTTCTGCCGGCTCCACCTCAAGCTCATCTTGTTCTTCCTCTGCTAGCAGGGCAGCAGTCAAAGCCCGAGCTAAAGCTGAAGCTGCACGTGCAAGCACTTCCTTCATCCAGCGAGAAGCTGAATTAAAACTAGCAGAGGCCCGTCTAGCTGCTGAACTGAAAATGGACGAAGCCCGTCTAGCTGCAGAGGCTAAATTAAAGGAAGCACGCATCACGGTAGAATTGTCAACTTTAAAACATGAGAAGGAGGTAGCTATAGCCATAGCAGAAGCTGAAGTGCTCGAAGCAGCAGCAGAGGCCGAGGACGGAGATGGAGAGGCTAGTCATCACGATTCAGATCAGGCCGCTATACAACGTACCCGGGACTATGTTGCTCAACACTCCAAGCTCCATCATAGCGACACAGAGCCTCAGCCTCCAAAACTTGACCCATATACACCATCCTTTTCACCTTTCCAACCCGTCTTCTCACCTCTTAAAGAAGAACTCACCTTTGGAGAAGGTAGTGGTGTTCTTCATCCCCAACCTAAACGTGATGTTTTTGCAAGGCAGCCTGAGGGGGCAACGCCGGTGGTTCGGCAACGCGCCACGATGGACAACGACAACCACAGGGCAGAGCAACCCAAAAGGCCGACGCCAGCACTTCATCATCATCCGCCTCTTGCTAACCCTCCAGCTACAGAGCCAGATGGTCGCTCTTACAACAGGGTTCCATTACTGCCGCCTACTGGTGATAGGACAGGCATAAGTGAAATCACAAGGTTCTTGGCGCGTCGCGAGCTGGTGAACTCTGGTCTCATCAAGTTCACCGATCGTCCAGAAAACTACTGGGCTTGGAGATCCTCCTTCCACAATGCCATAAAAGGACTTGACTTGAGCGCGAGCGAAGAACTTGATCTTTTAACAAAGTGGTTAGGAAACCAGTCTTCGGAGCATGTCAGAAGGATCCGTTCTGTGCATGTCGCCAACCCTGCTGCAGGTTTAAAGATGGCCTGGGAGCGCCTGGAGGAGTGCTACGGCTCCCCCGAAGTTATTGAGAGAGCTCTTTTCGAGAGGATAGAGAACTTCGCGAGAATCGGTCCCAAAGACACTTTCAAGCTCAGAGAACTGGGAGACCTGTTGAGAGAGTTAGAGTCCGCCAAGTCTGAGGGGTACTTACCTGGTCTCTCATACCTGGATACCGCCAGGGGAGTCAACCCTATCGTGGGAAAGTTGCCATACAGCCTGCAAGAGAGATGGTTGTCTCGTGGGTCCCAGTATAAGGAGCAGTACAACGTGTCTTTCCCTCCGTTTTCTTTCTTTAAAGACTTTGTATGTAATGAAGCACGGCGAAGAAACGACCCTAGTTTCATACTCTCGACTCCCTCTACAGTCTCATCCATCAGTTCACACAGGTTCTCCACAGATCCTTCAAAACCTGAACGAATGGAAAGGAGATCAGGTTACATTAAAAGCCACGTGTCTGCTCATAAAACTGAAGTAGCATCGCAACACTCAGGCTCCCGGTTACACGGTTCATCCAACAAGCCAGGTGACATCAACAAACAATGTCCCATCCATAAAAAACCCCATTCCCTGAAGAATTGTAGAGGGTTTCGGAGCAAACCGCTGGAAGAGCGTAAGGTTTTTCTTAAAGAGAACAGTATCTGCTTTAGGTGTTGCTCTTCCACTGCTCACTTTGCAAAAAACTGTGAAGTGGTCCTGAAGTGCAAAGAATGTGAGAGCGACAGCCACATCGCTGCACTGCACCCTGGACCTGCTCCATGGGACATCGGAGACACCCCCTCAGAGCATGGCGGGGAGGGTGTAGAAGAAGCGTCTCAGTCAGCAGTCACGTCCAGGTGCACAGAGGTTTGTGACAGAGGTAAGGAACAAAGATCTTGTGCTAAGATCTGCCTAGTGAGAGTCTACCCCAACGCACACCAAGACAAAGCCATTAAGGTTTATGCTATTTTGGATGATCAAAGCAACAAGTCGTTGGCTAGGTCTGAGTTCTTCGACCTCTTCCAAATCAAAGGATTGGAGTCGCCATACACACTGCATACATGCGCAGGTACCACCGAAACATCAGGGAGAAGAGCTACAGGGTTTATGATGGAGTCACTGGATGGAACATTCCACAATGCTAGGACATCTATCCAATGGCCTCTCCCGGAACCTTTAAATAGCCTCCCGGTCTCTGGGGAAGTATTTGCCCGCGCACCCCTGGAGAGGACAATAGCTAGGTGAGTACTTATTTACCTTTAAAATCACATCCTGCACCCACATTTACACACATCTTAAACCATTAACTTCAATGCTTCTTTTCTTACAGGATCTGGAAAACAAAGAACTTGCATTATGAAGTGGTTCACTCAAAACAACATTTATGTGCAAAGTTTAAAGTGCAAAGTGTGAAATAAAGTGCAATTATGCTTAAACCCATGATTTAAAGTGCTGTACAGTTATTTAACCCAGTAACGAAGTGGTTGCTTCGTTACATTTCCTTCCCCTTCTCCCAGAAGAATATAGTACCTCAAATCTCAGACATCCGTGACAAACAGTCAGCCCCCCACATTTGACTTCCTGGTTTATACTGAACAGTAAAGTCATATGGCTGTAAAGAGAGGTACCACCCAGCAATCCGTGTTTGGCATCCCTCATCCCGCTCAGCCACTGGAGAGCGCATGGTCCGTCTCCAGAGAAAGTGCCGTCCCAGTAGATTAGCGAGGGATTCAATGGCCCACTTCAAAGCCAAACCTCCTTTTCAACAGTGAGTATCTCCTCTCTCTGTCCAACAACTTTCGACTCAGGAACCACCGGTCTCCTCTCCCATCCATCTCTTGGAGGAGGACTGCACCAAGACCCACTCCAGATGCATCCGTCTGCAGAATGATGGCCTGTTAAAATCCGGCTGTGAAGAACTGGTTGAGAGCAAACCGCTTTCTTGAGATCTTTAAATGCTCTGTCACATTCCTCTGTCCCGATGACCCTGTTAGTGGCCGAGCCTTTGGTGAGGTCATTTAACACTGCTTGCTCTGTCTAAAACTGTGGGATGAACTTCCTGTACCATCCACCAATCCGATGAAGCCTCTCACCTTCTTTTGGGTCGTGGGACAGGAAAAGACTGGATAGCCTCCATCTTTCCCACCTGAGGTTTTATTTTCCCAAAGCCAATGACAAGCCCAGATACTACTCCACTTCCCTCTGGGCCATGGCGCACTTCCGTGGGTTTGATAGTCAGGCCCGCTGCTCTGATGCGCTGCAATACTTCTTGGAGGTGAACAACATGCTCTTCCCAGGACTGGCTGTACACCACCACATCATCCAAATACGCTGCAGAGAAGTCTGACACATCTCTCAGAACAAGTCCATTAGCCGTTGAAATGTTGCTGGCGCCCCCTGGAGGCCAAAAGGCATGACTTTGAACTGATACATACCCAATGGTGTTTTAAAAGGCAGTCAATTCCTTTGCCTCTGGTGCCAAGGCCACCTGCCAATATCCCTTGCTCAGGTCCAATGTGGTGATGTACTGGCTTTACCCACTCTCTCCAGTAGGTCATCCACCCTGGGCATTGGATATGGATCAAAGTTGGAAATAGCATTCAGATATCTGAAGTCTATACAAAACCTTAGTGAGCCATCCTTCTTTGGCACCAGAACAATTGGGCTGCACCATTCGCTGCGCGAGACTTCAATAATCCCCATCTCCAACATCAGCTGAATTCTTTTCTTTGTTGAGCACTGGCACCAGTCTCCTCCGGTATCCGGTAGCTCCTCTGGCGTGCAGGAGCATCTTCCTTGAGCCTTATCTTGTGTTGTACAGAGACGTGAACCCTGGGCTCTCCCGAAAGAGTTTCTGGATCCAAGAGGGGTTGAATGGCTTCCTGCTCCTTAAAGGACAGATGTGAGAGGTCAACTGACACAGATTCTGCAGTGCAGGTTGGGAAGAATTTCTCTCTTTCTCCTTACCTCCTCATCCTGAACTGCCCGAACAAATAACTGTTGGTGGGCAGGCTCTCTTCACGGCTCTGAAATTCTTTCAGCAAGTTCACATGATATTTCTGGTGCTTCTTAAGTTTGTCAGGCATATACAGTTCATATGTGACTTTACTCACTTTTCTGGTGATTTCATAGGGTCCATGCCATTTTGTCAGCAGCTTATTCTCACTGGTTGGAAGCAACAGCAACACTTGCTGGCCGGGCGTGAAACCTCTATTTCTTGCCTTCTGGTCATACCAGGACTTTTGATGTTGTTGGGCAGCTCTCGTGTTTTCTTGTGCAAACGCCGCCATCCTCCTCCAGTCTCTCTCTCATCTTTACCACATAGGCCACCACGTTCTCCCCTTGCTGGCTTGGGATCCTCCCAATAGTCCTTCAGGAGATCCAAAGGGCCCCTGACATGGCGCCCATATAGCAGTTCGAAGGGGAGAAACCAGTTGATGCCTGTTGGAACCTCCCGGTAGGCAAATAAAAGGTAGGGCAACCACTGGTCCCAATCCGCACCTGTGGTGGAGACAAACTTGCGCAGCATGTTTTTAGAGTCTGATTGGTATCTCTCCACCAGCCCGTCCGTTTTTGGGGGTGATAAGGCGTGGTCTTAATACCCTTAACCCCTAATAACCTGTACACCTGTTGCAAAAGCTTGGACAAAAAATTCGTCCCACAATCTGTCAGGATTTCTCTTGCTATTCCTACCCGAGAAAAGAGCTGCAGGAGACAGGTAGCAATGTGCTTGGCCTTAACTGACCTGAGAGGAAAGGCCTCTGGGTATCGTGTAGCATAATCACATATGACTAGTATGAAGCGATTTCCTGCTGAACTTTTCTCCAAGGGGCCTACAATATCCATCCCTATCCTTTCAAATGGTGTTTCAATGATAGGCATAGGTTCTAGCTGAGCACGTGCTACTCCCTTTCCTGAAGTCAACTGACATTTCTCACATGAGCCACAAAATTTAGAAATCTCAGTATACATCCCTGGCCAGACAAACCGTTTACTGATCCTACTTAAAGTTTTGTAAAAAGCCATGTGTCCAGCCCATGGCACTGAGTGGCCTAATTCCATGACTTTATTCCTAAACTGCTGTGGGAGGGCTAAGCTTCATTCTGGCTTTTCCTCTGGTACAGAACTCCCTTCTTAATCACATAGACAACTTCTTCAATGCAGCTTACCTGTCCTTTTTGGACACCCTCAACCTCAGTTACTTTATCCAACCACAGCTTCAGAGTGGGGTCTTCTCTCTGAAGCACACCCACATCTGTGGGAATGTCAAACTCAAACAGGTTAGTATGATTAGGGATCTCAGCAATTCCTCTCTCCCGAGGGCCTTTGAATTTATCCCTCCTCCTTTGGGCCTTAGACTTTCGGGCCTTCCCTGGCTGAACCTCAAGCTCTTCCCCAAAGAAGGGCAACTCATTTAACATTTCCTTTGAACTTTGTGCTCTTGTAACCACATGACAGGGGTTTACAGGTTCTGTGACACACCCTATTTCCTCTAATGGGCCTGGTGAATCTGAGGGGTTTTCATCTGAACCTTCAGGTCCTCTCTCACAGACTAACATATCAGCCTGAGCTCCCCCAAACTGATGTATGAGGTCTAATAGTGTGGGGATGTCATTACCCAAAATCACTGAATATGGTAAAGTTGGCACAACCGCAACAGGCAGAAGATACGTTTGACCCCCAACAGTTAAATAAATATCAGCAGTGGGGTAATTATGCTCATCCCCATGAACACAGCTTATTCTAGCTCCCCCCTGACTTAGCTTTTCTCCAGAAATCAGACTGGCATTGACTAAAGTCTGAAAACATCCTGAGTCAAGTAAAGCTTCCCCCCGCTGACCATTTACTAAAACTGGTACCGTGCAACCTTTCTCCCCAGTTCTAACAGTGATGGGCCTGGGGACTGAACACAACAATGAGGGCTTGGACTTGAGGGCCGGGCAAAAGTACTGAGTGTGGCCAAAGCCATTACAATGGTAACATCTTACATCCTGTTTTGAAGACTTAGAGGGTGACTTTTTAACATGGTGAGAGGGGCGGGAAGTGAGATGTCTACCACTAGAAAAACTCCCACCCTGATGTTGACCAGAGCCCTGATCACCCCCAGTGGACTTACTTGGGTGGGAATGGTGGGTCTCCCGGCTGAAATTGGCGCTCTTATTTCCCCTTCTGGCGGATGTGAAGACTTCTGCAAGACGAGCTGCTTCCTCTGCCGTTTTTGGATCATGTTCACGAATCCAAACCTCCAGCTCGGGATGGACCATCCTCAAGAACTGCTCCAGGATAATCTGCTCAGATATATCTTTAACAGTTAACTTTTCAGGCTTGATCCATTTTTATAAACAAACTCTTTCAGTCGCACATAAAGCTCACGTGGCGTCTCTCCTTGCTCAATCTTCAGCGACCGGAAACGACACCGGTAAGTATCAGCAGTTATTTCATATTTCACCAAAATTGCCTTTTTTACTTTATCATAGTCCTCAGTGTCTTCCACATCCATGAGAACATAGGCCATGCGTGCTTTACCTGTCAGCAGGGGTATCAAACGAATAGCCCATTCATCTCTGGGCCACCGACAGACCAGGGCCATTCTCTCAAAAGTGGTGAGGAAATGCTCAATATCATCCTCTGCTGTTAAGGGAAGTAGCCTAGGTTCATTTTGGGGCCTAAAACCACGGCCTACCTGGCTGGCTCTTCCATCTGACTCATCATCATCTTCATCACCTTCACCATCAGTTGTATCTCCGCGGGGCTGGACTGCAGAAGGGCCAGGTCTGTCCTTTTGAATTGAGCTGACATGTTGCTGAATTTGCTGGAACTGATGCTGCATCCCTTTCCATCTTTGCTCCTGGCGTGAGAGCTCCTTCTCCATTTTCTGATCTCTGGCTGCTTGTGACTTCAGCAAAGATTTTACCAGGTCAGTGAGCTCTTCTAATTTCTCTTCAGGGGTGGATGCCGCCATGGCTCCTTGGTCAGCCGAAACACCAGCTCCCTCATCAGGCTCGCCTTCTTGGCCTGGTTTCCTTGCTCCTCTGGTCATCGCACTTTTCACTGTTGCATAAATCCCACTTCTGACACCACTTGTGGAGGATGGCTGCTGTGTGAGCGGCCAGAAACAGTGACGCAACCCAACGAGGATCAAATACAAAAATAATTTTATTCCTTCACACGTTACAAAAAGGTACGGAAAGACACTCTCTTAGTGTGGAGCAGCTCAGCCTCTCCAAATGAGCCAACTGGCCCCATTTATATCCTCTACTCCTGATTGGCCTGAACCACTCTCAAAACCAGAGGTACTTCCACATCTCAATACAAAAAATTATTCCTAAAATCTTAAACCTATATATTTACACACATACACTCCAAATTACAGTAGAGTTTTAGCAAACATTTTAAAATTCCTGTACCCCATCTTCAACACCTTAAACCAAAAACAATCAATTTCATCCCCACCCACATCTATCCAATGGCCTCTCCCGGAACCTTTAAATAGCCTCCCGGCTCAGTAGCCAGCTGGTTTATGATGTGAACCACGGTGGGAACAACAAAGGTGATGCTTCCAACGCTCATCGAGTGTAATCACATGCCAGACGATCGTTCGGAGATCCCGACACCTGCAGCTGCGCAGCACCATGCTCATCTTAAGTCCATAGCCTGTAAGCTTCCTCATCTAGATCCAGAGGCTCAGATATTACTTCTGCTGGGACGCGACATCCTCCAAGTTCACAAGGTCAGAGAGCATCGTAACGGTCCACCTGACGCTCCCTACGCTCAGAGGCTAGACCTTGGCTGGGTCGTCGTCGGAAATGTCTGCTTGGGCTCGGCCCACAAGCCAGAGGCCGTCACCTCCTTTCGGACCAACGTGCTAGAAAACGGACGTCCTTCCCTCTTCTCTCCATGCACCAAGCACCTGAAAGTGAAAGAAAGGTTCAGTACTAACGCCCCAGATGACTGCAGCTTTGGCAGCTCAATCTTCGAAAGAACCAAAGACGACGACAAAGTTGGTCTTTCCATTGAAGACAAGCTCTTCCTGGAGCTCATGGATAAAGAGATGTTCATGGACAACACCAATAGTTGGGTAGCACCCCTTCCATTTCGATCCCCTCGGCAAAGGCTCCCAAACAATCGAGAGCAAGCTCTCAGACGGCTAACTTCTCTTCGACGCACCCTAGAAAGGAAGCCCGAGATGAAAGCTCACTTTCTGACCTTCATGCAAAAGATCTTTGATCACGACCAAGCAGAACTAGCTCCACCACTGTCAAACGAAGAAGAGCGATGGTATCTACCAATCTTTGGTGTGTACCACCCTCGCAAGCCAACTCAAATCAGAGTCGTCTTCGATTCCAGTGCGCAATACAGTGGCGTCTCATTGAATGACGTGCTACTTACTGGCCCGGATTTGAACAATAGCCTGCTCGGAGTCTTGCTGCGTTTCCGAAGAGAGTCAGTAGCTGTGATAGCTGACATTGAGCAGATGTTTCACAGCTTCATTGTCAGAGAAGACCACCGCGACTTTCTTCGGTTCCTTTGGTTCAAGGACAACGAACCCGGCAACGAGATTGTTGAGTACAGGATGAAAGTTCATGTATTCGGCAATAGCCCATCACCAGCGGTAGCCATCTATGGTCTTCGTCATGCGGCACGACATGGAGCAAGTGACTACGGCGCAGACGCCGAACATTTTGTGGAACGAGACTTCTATGTCGATGATGGACTTAAGTCTTTCCCGTCAGCAACCAAGGCCATCGACCTGATCAAAAGAACTCAAGAGATGCTCGCCACCTCGAACTTGCGGCTCCATAAGATAGCGTCTAACGACCCCAAAGTCTGGACTTCGATGACAGCTCAAACCTGATCCAGCGGAGCTTAGGGCTCAGCTGGGATCTCAAACATGACTTCTTCACTTTCAGAGTGGCTGTTACTCAGAAACCCTTCACTCGTAGGGGTGTTCTAGCCACTGTGAACAGTCTTTTCGACCCTCTCGGACTTGTTGCACCAGTCATCATACAGGGGAAGTTCATGCTGCGTGAACTTACCAGCGGCGAGACCCTCGACTGGGACAGTCCTCTTCCAGAAGAAAAGGAAGCTGAATGGAGAGTATGGGAAAACTCCTTGCAAAATCTGAGTGACTTCAAGATTCCGAGAGCTTACACTCCTACAACTCTTACCACAGCCCTCCGGAAGGAACTCCACATCTTCTCTGACGCCTCGGTGAAGGCTATTGCTGCTGTGGCTTACCTGAAGGTAGGTGGTCGACAGTGATGGAAAGTGTCACATAGGCTTTGTCCTAGGAAAAGCGAAACTAGCTCCTGCAGTTGCCCACACCGTCCCCAGGCTGGAGCTTGGTGCAGCGGTATTAGCAGTGCAGATGGCGGAATTAGTGGAGAGTGAGTTGGACATCAATGTAGATTCGTTGCAGTTCTACACGGACAGTAAAGTCGTCCTGGGGTACATATACAACCAGACCAGACGGTTTTATGTGTATGTTACCAACAGAGTACAACGAATCAGGAAGAGCACCAAACCTGAGCAGTGGCACTATGTCTGCACTACACAGAATCCGGCAGATCACGCTACTCGCTCTGTCTCGGCTGCTGAGCTTCCTAACTCAACTTGGCTCACCGGTCCTCCTTTTTTGTCCCAGGCGGAAGGAGTGTCCACTTCAGAAGAGGAGTCATACGACCTTGTCACTCCTGATCTTGACACTGAGGTCCGTTCTCATACTACCTCGCTCTCTGTTCCTGCAGCTAGCCTAGGATGTGAGCGATTTGAACGGTTCTCATCTTGGAAATCCTTAGTGCGTGCCATAGCTTTCCTGACACACACATCGCTCAGTCCCATGGGAGTAACGTTGGGGCCAAGCACAAGGATTGTAATGGCTGGCATCAATGCAAAAAGCCTCACACGGCTGTAGAGCTGCTCAAGGCAGAAACTCTCATGATAAAGTGTGTACAAAGAGAGACCTACAGCAAAGAGTTATCATGTCTGACTGCTGGGAAGAGTATCTCAAGAGACAGTCCTCTGAGAAAGTTGAATCCCTATGTGGACGACGAAGGCCTTCTAAGAATAGGAGGTCGGCTCAACCAGTCGGCGCTTGACACTAAAGAAAAGCTACCTCTTGTCATTCCAGGCCGCAGCCACATTGCAATGCTGCTAGTGAGACATTATCACGAAAAGGTAAAGCACCAAGGTCGTGTTTTCACAGAAGGATCTATCCGCTCAGCAGGATTCTGGATTGTTGGGGCCAGGAGATGTATCAATGGTATCCTTCACAAATGCATCACATGCAACAAGCTTCGAGGGAGAGCTGCTGAGCAGAAGATGGCAGATCTTCCTCCCGATCGCCTAAGCACAGAGCCACCTTTCACTTACGTGGGACTTGACGTGTTCGGCCCTTGGACCATCACCACAAGACGCACCCGAGGAGGTCAAGCTCACAGCAAAAGGTGGGCTGTACTTTTCACGTGCATGAGCACACGTGCTGTGCACATTGAGTTGATCGAGGCAATGGACACTTCAAGTTTCATTAACGCTTTGCGTCGTTTTTTTGCTCTCTGCGCGGACCCGCCAAGCTAATCCGTTCCGACTGTGGAACCAACTTCAAAGGTGCCTGCAGGGAACTGCAAATACTCCTCACAGACCCTGAAAACTCTGATGTTGAGAAGTACCTGAGTGAAGAAGGTTGCACTTGGGTTTTCAATCCTCCCCATTCTTCCCACATGGGGGGAGTTTGGGAGCGGATGATTGGCATCTCTAGACAGATTTTGAACTCCATGCTCCTGCAATCCAGCTCTTCTCGCCTCTCTCATGAAGTGTTGTCGACCTTCATGGCAGAGATCACAGCAATTATCAATGCCAGGCCCCTTGTACCCATCACTTCAGACTCAGACTCACCTTTTCTTTTGACTCCTGCTTCACTCCTAACACAGAAGGTGTGTACTCATCCTCCTCCACCAGGAACGTTCGACAGCAAAGATCTCCACCGCCAGCAGTGGAGACAGGTCCAACATCTGGCCAACACCTTTTGGAACAAATGGAGGCGTGAATACCTACCAACACTCCAAAGCCGTGCTAAGTGGCAGGACACACGTCCTAACCTGAAGGAAGGTGACTTGGTTCTTCTTAAAGATACCCAGCTGAAGAGGAACGAGTGGCCGATGGCTCTGGTCACGAAGACTTTCCCTAGCGAAGATGGAAAGGTCAGGAAAATCGAACTCAAGGTCACGAGATCTGGGTCAGCCAAGACGTTCCTGAGACCCATCTCCGAGACAATTCTCCTTAAGAGAGCGGAAGACACAAAGTGAATTTGGTTTCTTTGTTGTACATGTTTCAGTTTTTTAAATAGTGGTATTTGGTTAATACCAGGCGGGGAGTGTTATGTTCTATGTGAGCCACTGCATTGTACTGATTTCCCCCCTCTAGTGGCGATTAATGGTAGCTTAAAATTTGTTTAATTCAAACTCTTATTTTGAAAGGCTTTGTCATGTGACACTGAGCAGGAACTAATAGGGAAGTCTGTTGTTTGTGTACTCCATGCGGTCTGCTCATAGCTCCAGCCTTCATCTTTTTTCCTCCCGCTGTTTGTGCTGAGAAACCATCGCTTGTAAGTTATACTTGACATTTTGTATGATTCTGTTTAATTCTGTTGCTACACAGAGTTATGTTTTGTATTTAAAATCGAGATGATACATGATAAATGTATGTTTTATTTACATGTGAAATACTAAGTTAACAGTGAAATTTGTTTCATTTGGTTTCATTGGATTTCAGTTAATATAAATGTGTGGTGATTTAACATACATAGTGATACAAATATTCTCTGTATCATTGTAGTTTTACAAAAAAAGTGTTTCAAAAGAACGAAGACAACAGTAAAGTTCATTCAACTTTATTCAACCCTCTGCGTCTCTTTTGGAGCTTGTTCGCTATCTGTCAATTTGTGCATGGACGCACACTGAGGACAGAATAGCCTTGGTAATCAGCCGCTCGAATGACCACAGCTGCATCCTGTTTCTTAGATACAGGGGTGTCTCACATTACCCCATTCTAGCCTACACTTAAGTGTGCTTGTTGTATCTTCAGCATCTTCACATGCTGAGGGGTGTTTTTTGTGCAGATGGCCTCTCTGAGTTTAAAGCTAAGACTTCTCCTTGTTCATTCGGTGCTTGCATGTATGTATCATTTCTTGGTTTGACTGAAAATTGCTTGACTGATTGATGTTTCGTCTGACGAAAGTGAAGCTGAGTGATGTGTAAATTATGAATAAACAATCCAGTTCTGAAGTCCTCCCATGTCCCCAGGGATTGAGTGACTTCAATTAATTATCATATGTGGCTTTTATAGACACTTTTACAGTCCAATTAGGATATATATATATATATATATATATATATATATATATATATATATATATATGTATATTAGTAAAATAGACAAGAGATAGTTAGACAGAGAGAATTAATCAAATATTGTGTATATGTTATGTTACTGTATATGAATATAGAATAAAACCAGATTCTATTTAAAATATATACAGAGATTTTACAGTTGTTATAGTGGCAAGAATTCCCCTCCAGTTCAATAATGTTGAGTTAAATAAGTAGCCAGACATCTGAAATACAGTAATGTAAGATCATGTTTCTACTTTTTTTCCCAGCATGCATTCGCATGGTTATGTTATTTTCAGTATTACAACATTGTGAATGGCTGATCAAAATGTGTTATCCAGACGTGCTCATAGTAATTTGAAGTTATATTAATGTGTTTTTACTTGGGTTTGTGTGAATTTGAAATTGAGGTGTAGCTGTGGTCGTGGGAGGAACAAGCCCAGACTCAGCATCCCTTCTGGTGTGTCCACGGGGCAGGTTAGGGGTCCGGTCCTTCCAGTTTTTAGTGGTTCACTGGCCACTAATCCAAACAATAATTTCTTCAATTGTTTGAATATTAGGTTCCTTAACACTTGGATGTGTTGCTGCAGTTTAAGCAGTTTCTTTGACCATAGTATATGACATCACACATGCATACTTATATCAGACATCAGTTACATAACAGAGACCCATATCATTTGTTTTTAAATTCTAAAACAATTATTTTTTGAAATATGAAGTGTCTATACGCCTACAGTGCACGTGTACTGATCTTTCTAGAGTGACAAAGAAGCATCAGATTCTCAGTTTTGTCTCGAAGGATCCTGTTACTGTTCAGCAGAAGTTAAGGGTGGTGTTGCATGTTATTTTCCCATTAACCCCCACACAGTTAATTAGCATAGGTGCCGTCATTCTGCATAATTAATGGATATTTGTTAATAATACATGTGCTTTATTTCATGAATAATTATGGTTATCAGTCTTGTTTCCAAACAAGATGTGCATTCATTCGACAAGCTTAAGCTCAGTAGCTGCTACTGCTCATCAGAATAAGCTAATACCCCAGGGGTCCTGATGCGTAGCCACATCCTAGAGCTATCCATGCCAGAAGGGACAGATGTGATCTTCCTAGTTTAGTCTGGGTGTGGCCTGCAGTCTTCTCACAGGTGAATGCATCTGGAATGCTGTGCAGCTGAGAGTTATGGATGAACAATAAAAAGGAATATGCAGAACTATTTAGTCTCGTAACATTTGTATCCCATTTTAAACAAGCCTGTATGAACTTAAGCACATACAGTATATGTTTAATTGATTAGGTGTGGAAAAAAAATCACACCTTTGGAACTTCTAAATACCATAATTCTAAAACAAGATGAGCAAAGTGATATTTGACCACTTCAGCTTCATTGATGACATCAAAGATCTTTGACTTGATAGAAATATAATCACTACTTTCTTCATGACCCACTCCCACATAAAATTTATATCTCAATAACTTACTTACTGTATGTAGCGCCTTTCTAACTTAAAATAATACTTTTCTGAATATGATCATAAATCTTTCACATAATTATTTTACCTTCTTTTGCCCCACTCTTCTTCACAACATTCAGCATCCAGTTCTTTGAGGTTTGCCGGCAGCTGTCTTTAAGGTCCCATCACTTCTACTGGGTGGAGGTCTGTACTTTGACTAGACTGTTGCCACAGTCTTTTCTTTTTTGGTCATTCTGTTTGGGATTTACTGGAGTACTAAGGATCATTCCAGACTCTGGCTGAAAAAAAGGCATTGTGACTGTGTCTGGAGTCTGTGTATATCACTGTTTATAACAAAGACATAAAGACGAGGCTTTTCGTGGGCCCTTTTTAGACCTGGTATTAGTATCTATACTGAGCGATCAGAGTAAAAGTGAACAGTTTTAAGCACATCTTTTCAGACCTGGCATTAACACGTCTCCACATGCATCTTGAGTAACAACATGTGATCAGATCTCACTCACCTGCCTTATATGAAAATGAGTAAGTACAACCCCAACTGCAAAAAAGTTAAGACACAGTGGAAATTGTAAATAAAAACAGAACGCAATTATTTGACAATTTCATAAATCCACATTGTATCCCCAGTAGAACATAAAGAAGATATTAGATTTTGCCATCAAAGTCCAAATGAGGTACTATTTTATGTCTTCTGAACATCTGATGTGTTCTTTATGTTCTATTGGGAATATTTTATGTTTTTATTTAAGTTTTACACAGCATGCTTACTTTTTTGAATTGGGATTGTACATGGTTTCTGCTTGCAAAGACTTAGTGTTTTTCAGCTGAATGGCAGCAGTGCACTAAACTGGACCTGTTGCATGTTAAAACAAGCAGATGAAAACTCTTCCTGTTTGATGGATTTAGCTGCAGAACAATTAGGGCCAATTCCAATTCCTCTCTTAACCCTCAATCTCAACCCTCGCCCTTAACCCTCAATTTTTGGCCCTCAATCTTAACCCTCGAAAGTAAGTGTAAGGGTTATCTTGTGACTTAGAAATGGGACACCCCTCGAGTGCAGTTACGTCATCAGACTGAAATGTATCAGAGCCGTGTTGTCTCTGTATTTCCTGAAATGACTCAGGGATAACATTGAAAAGAGGGCCGTATATTCTCTAAATAATATTAGCAAATAACACAATAGAGGATACATTATTCAGTCCATCGTCGCTACACAACAAGGTATAACAAGTGGGACGCTGAACCGCCGACCTGGGGACCGCTGACGGGACCGGGACCGCCACGGTCGGCGGACCGGTCCCGTGGGCGGTCCGGGTCGGCTTCACGTTACTTTGTTGTGTAGCGACGGAGGACTGAATAATGTACCGGGACCACCGACGAGTACAACGTGAAGCCGACGGGACCGCCGGTCCAGCAGCAAACATCGTAAAGTAAAAAAATAAATGTTACGCAACAACGATGTTAATCCATGAAAAAAGTCTCAAACAAACACAATAGTTTCGTAACATTTATATCTTTAAGATATACGAAGATACTTACGTTTGTAGCTAGCTTCTGGGTAGCCCTTACTTCCAAGGGTGGTGTCGGAAAATCTCAATTTTGAGGGCGATACAGCCCTCAAACTCGTCCCTCAACTTGATGTCCCTTAGAATTGGGACACCACTTGCCCTTAGCGGGAACGCGCATTTTTGAGATTGAGGGTTGAGATTGAGGGTTAAGGGAAGAATTGGAATTCACCCTAAATCCCACTAATTATTGCTTAGGGATCATGCTCTGGGTCTATGAAAAGTGTCTCGAGACAATTTGCATTGTAATAGACTCTATACAAATAAAGTTGAATTGAATTCAACTAATCAGAATTACTCAGGTGAGTCCTTGATGATGTGGTTGTGTCATTGCTCCCACTTAGTTTTTCACTTTAATGACTTCATGATGCCATGCTTCTTTGAACGAGTACATCCTTCCTACACAGAGGACATCAGTCCTTTAATGTGGCCCTCAGATCTCAATGCACCCTCAAATGTGTCCTGGGTGTGTTTTAAACCCGTTCTTAAGATTGTCCAATTGTGATTGGATCATTCAAAACATAACCTACAGCAGCCAAAAGGATGCCTCAGAGATAAACGTGCTCAAATGTACAGTCAGACATAACTGCCTGTTAATTGACCATGCATGATGTGTGGTTGTCCATGTGCATGACGGAGCCAGAGAGTTTAGGCATCTCACTTAATCAGATAATACATCTGGAATGGGAGAGGATTGGGGTCTTCATACACACAGGTACAAACAGGTACACACAGGTACACACAGGTACACACAGGTAGAGCAGAACTGAGAAGAAGTGTAGCTCTATCACGGTAATCATTTTTCCAGTGTTTGACAGAGTGCCAGCAATTACCTGATACCAGGACTCCTTTTCTTCATGTGAACGGCAAGTTTATACTTGTAGTCTTGGTGAACTTAGTCAAGTCCTCATAGACACAGACAAATACAGATCCTCAGACTGCACGGAGCCTGCAAAGGCTGTTGGCCAATAAGCTTGTCAGGGAGGTGTGTAATTTAAGGCTTTACTAACACTGGTGATTAATTTTTGCATATGATACCAAACTCACATCAACTAACTTTACCAAAAACAGCTTTTCTATTTTATACAGTCATGGAAATAATTATTAGAGCACCATTTTTTCTTCACTTTCTTGTTCATTTTAATACCTGGTACCACTAAACGTCATCATGTGACTAAAACAGACAGAAAAGAAAACACTGAATGCATAAAAGCAGTGTTTTTGGCAGTACAACGCCATAGCTATTGATGTAAAAACTTAAGTGATTTAGGTTATAATCAAGAAAACCATGGAAAATTGTAAGATATCAGCTCTTAAATAAAACTCTTATGAGCAATCTTTGTGGTTATCGTTATGTTTGTCCAAACAAATGTACCTTTAGTTGTACCAGGCATTAAAATGAAGAAGAAACTGAAGAAAACAAGGGTGGTCTAATAATTTTTTCCATGACTGTAGCTTTATATAATAATGTGGCTTCTTCTCACATTAGAGGTCGTAAATTTAAAATTTAGGTTGTGCAGTAAAAGTAATGATAATTGTTGATAGATTCCTGTTCATATATGGTCTTTTTGTGTACTTTACTACCAAAAACTACAAAACTTCACTGTCTTAATTACAGATGCATCAAAAGTTCTTGGCAAGTTTGTTTACAAATTATAGTAATAAATCTGCAAGCAGCGTTTATCGGGCCCTCGCACCCCCCAGGTGTCCACCGCCTTCCCAAGCCAGTCAGAATTTAAAAAAAAAAAGTTCTATTCAACAATAAAATGGAAAGGATAAAAGTTCCTGCCCAGAGATATCTACTCAGTGAGTTCTAAGCTGCCACATCAAGGCTGTAACTAAAACAGCTTTTTATCATCTCGAACAAATATGAAGAGTTAGAGATCTGATGTCCAGAGTAGATTTGCAGAAGCTCATCCGTCTTCATTATTGGAAGACTTAACGACGGTAACACTTTAGACAACTTCAGCTTATCATGAATGCTGTTGCCAGAATTCTGACAGAATAAGGAAAGGTTAGCACATTAATGCTATTTTTAGATCCTTTAACTGGCTACCAATTACC
>JAGFBZ010002196.1:0-15000 GCA_018398805.1 Hirundichthys speculiger | reverse complement strand
TTTGTTTTGTCTGTGAGAATACAATCACATTTTTTGCAATAGACTTCCGTGGAAAAACGTGGAAAACAGAAACAGGGTCATTCCACCTCAATTCAACAGGACCTTCCCGCATGACCATCTCTGATTTGCTTGATATTTTTTTTCTTATGAACTTTGACTATAATGTAGTAACTTTGTGCAATATTAGTCTGGTACTAGCAATAATTTTGGATTTATACATTTTTGAAAAAGTGCCCGTACGGCCATTTTCGTGACATTCCTAACGTTTTTAAAATTATTACCATTTTTGAGGGGCTGTATCTTCGAAACCGTACAAGCTAGAGAGCTGATTTTTTTTTTTATGCTGTTAGTCCTGTATGTGCACTCTGTATGGGGTCAGTTTCAGGTGTCTATTCATTGCTGTTTGTTTTAAAATAAATTTCAAACATCCAAAATAAATTTCACTGGCTTTGTGCGGTTCACATTTCAAGTCCCCATTTGGACCCCTTGTAATAGTAGCTGAGACTTACTTTTTTTGTTGAACAATCTCCTTCTCTTATAGAATAAAAATGCATAAAGAATTTGCAGAAACAATTGTATTTTAGTTCTCATATGACCCAGCAAAAAACGAATTTCACATTTTATTGTCGATATTTAATTGGCAATTGACAAAATATGACAAAATGTACCAAAAAACTAAATATACTACCAGAAAGGTAATGACAATATCTGTTTATATACGAAGTTTCAAGTTGGTACTAAGTCTCTAAGTTACCTAGAAAAATTCTTAAATCGAGCATTTTTGCCATTTTTCAGAAATTTCAAGAATATGCTTGTTTTGTGTGCAGAACTTTAAATTTCACAAATGGCAAATATCTTGATATGGAATCTTGATATGGAATGAGGATCAGTGAAGAAAAACATTTAGCTGCAGAAAGTGATGGTTGATAATAATCGAGAGTGACAAGTTCAAAAGTCTCGGCAGCACTCCTTTTTGTAGACCCAAGTACAAGCATAGGCTCACCTGCAAGTCTCCATGGAGTGCTGTAGAGACCATTCCAGATCAACTTTAAGGGTTGCAAATTGAATTGCAGAAAAAAAAATTTGATTAATAATACAATAAGTGCAAAAACTAGGCATTTTTTTCTTGTGATGCAGACAGATGTTTGCTTCTGATGGGAGTCCATCAAATCCACACCTGTGAAGCAGCATTTCTCGGTCATGTTCAGATAAATCCTGTACATTGATCAACTCCTTTGAACTGTAAGAAAATAATTATGATAATATGAGGTATTGTACACTACTCCTGCATCACTTAATTATATGAATAAAGGAATGAACATCAAGCTGGCACATAATAACACCAAAATTATACTGACCGTTTCAGACTTTGGACAAAGTCCAGTTTATGGCAATCCTGTTCTGAACAAAGTTTTTTCCCAATTGTACAAGTATCCAAGTTCTCTGTCATCTTTAAAGATTTCACATTCACTGCATTTGATTTTGAAGCTTGGTCTACAATGGTTATTGATCAACTGAACAGCTCACTGAATTTTCTGATGACATAAGCATGATGTCATGCAGTGAAGGTCAAGGCACTTTTGTTACTACAAGTTCTATATTTACACATTTATTAATATGTTAAAACCTCAGCTGTGGCCATTCAGCATAGCACTACCAGTACTGGTAATTTTGCTACACAATTGATCATGTTTATCTAGTTTAAATCACAAAGCACTTTTGCTTGAGTCATTCACCAAACTTTCACACAGCACGGACAGGGAGGAATAAAACATGCAGCAAACTATTTTGTTTGAAAGGCCTTGTCCATTTGAGATCAGCAAATATGTCCAGACGAGACAATACAATGCAGAAGTACAGCCTGTATACTGAAATGTACATTGAAAACTTTCTCTGGTGATTTTCTACAAGTTCTAAATAATTCGAAAAACGGCAAAAATGCTCAATTTAAGAATTTTTTCTAGGTAACTAAGAGACTTAGTACCAACTTGAAACTTTGTATATAAACAGATATTGTCACTACCTTTCTGGTAGTATATTTAGTTTTTTGGTACATCTTGTCATATTTTGTCAATTGCCAATTGAATATCGACAATAAAATGCGAAATTCGTTTTTTGCTGGGTCATATGAGAACTAAAATACAATTGTTTCTGCAAATTCTTTATGCATTTTTATTCTATAAGAGAAGGAGATTGTTCAACAAAAAAAGTAAGTCTCAGCTACTATTACAAGGGGTCCAAATGGGGACTTGAAATGTGAACCGCACAAAGCGAGTGAAATTTATTTTGAATGTTTGAAATTTATTTTAAAACAAACAGCAATGTTGAAACTGAAAATGTAGACACCTGAAACTGACCCCATATAGAGTGCACATACAGGACTAACAGCATAAAAAAATCAGCTCTCTAGCTTGTACGGTTTCAAAGATACAGCCCCTCAAAAATGGTAATAATTTTAAAAACGTTAGGAATGTCACGAAAATGGCCGTACGGGCACTTTTTCAAAAATTTATAAATCCGAAATTATTGCTAGTACCAGGCTAATACTGCGCAAAGTTACTACATTATAGTCAAAGTTCAAAAGAAAAAAAACAAGCAAATCAGAGATGGTCATGAGGGAATTTTTTTTCTAATCTGCTGATTTGAGGTGGAATGACCCAACAGTCCTATAAGATTGATTGATCACTCATTGTTCCCTGGGACGAGATGATCATTTTTAAAGTCTATTCTGCAGGTAACTGGTAGCTAGTTAAAGGATCTTATTGCAGCAGTAATGTGCTTAGTAAGAGTCAAGTCTGCCGGAGATGAAGGCTGGATGAGTTTCTGTAAACCTGCTCTGTACATCAGATTTCCGACTCTTTATATTTGTTTGAGATGATAAAAAGCTGTGATAGTTACAACCTTGATGTGGCAGGTTAGTTAGAACTCAGCTCTGAGTAGATTCCAGACCAGATTTTTGTTTTCATACCTCTGGATTCAAGCTGGGAAGCAACTTTTATCTTTTCCATTTTGTCATCAAATAGAATAATCTCTGCATTATATTTTATTCACAACTGGCTTGGGAAGGTGTTGGACACCTGGGTTGTGGTGATGGGTGCGAGGGCCTGATAAACGCTGTTTGCAGCTTTAATCATTATAATTATTGCACCCTGAGAACACATTTGTAGGTTATGTCATTATCACAGGTGTCATTGTTAGATACGGATTGTATCAGTGCCAGTATTAATTCAGATGCAGCCTTTTCCATTGTAACTCTGAGTCTGAATCAGGTAAATCACACATGATCAAATCATTGGAATCCGTGTGTCATTCGTTCTTTCCATTTTCAATTGTCAATCTAAAAATTAAAAAATGAAGAAGGGGCGTTTTATTTTGTTTTTCGTTTTTTAATCTAACAGAAAAAACAAAAAATTGCATGGATTTTTGTATTTCAATTTAAGGCTTGGATCAAAAATACGAAATTAAAAAATGGGCCACGGGACCGAATTTGTCCGGTTTAGTTGACCCGGAAGTGGCTTAGTGCGCGGCCGCTCCGGTAGCAGGGAGGTGCTAGAATCAAATACTAGTTTGATCAATGACTTATTCAGCAGACACACGCTGAAGTTTCCGGCACGTTGCAGCAGATGAGTATCCTGTAGTGATGGTGAGATGAAGCCTCATGAGGCATCGAACCATTTGAGCTGATCAGTTCCAGAAAGGTTTCATTACTAGAAGCTTCATCTGCACAAGACACCACCTACTGGCCAGATTTATAATCACAGGCAGCTGGACCTCAACCACAGCTGGATCTCAACCACAGCTGGATCTCAACCACAGCTGGATCTTAACCACAGCTGGATCTCAACCACAGCTGTTTGTGGCGCATTGAATATTTGTCTGTCATGGCCCTTGGGAATGATTATGAATTACAAAGTACGTCAATGACTATGAATTACAAAGAATGCATGACCAAATACATTCTCTACATACATTATCACAGATGTGTATAATAAAATATGCCATGGATGTATTCTGTGTGTGTAAAGTTTCCCAGTATGGAAGTATCATATATGGCAGGTTGTGTAGTAATGTTTTTTTTTTGTCACTTTAGGAGAATATCATGGGCCTGAACAGGCAGAGGACAGCGAAAGTGCTGATCAAACTAGGAAGATGAAACTGAATATGTTTGTGTAACTTGAACAATGATGTACAGGACAGGGGAAGATGCTGTTGGGCACAAAAACGCAAATCATATTTTCAAAAGGAGGTTGTCTGATAACTGAGGTCAAAACTTTTCTACTGTCATTACACATCTGCGCCACTAGATGGCGCTGCAACCGACGTAAACAGTAGGTGAATGGAGCGTCAGAGTGAACAGATGGAGCAGATCTAATGATAAATGGAGTAAGCACGCGACGGCTCGAACAAAGGGGCTTGAAAGTTTTGATGCAGCCCAGTTTTGTTTTGTTTTGTTTTTTTAACAGACTGAACTGTTAGTATTGCTACCCGAGTTGCTACCGGAAATGCCACGCACAAAGCCACTTCTGGGTCACGTAAACCAGCCCAATTAAATATTAAAAACAAGTTCAGTCCCGTGGCCCGTTTTTTAATTTCGTATTTTTGATCCAAGTCTAAAATTAAAATACGAAAAACCAGGAATTTTTTTGTTTTTTTTGTCAGATTAAAAAACGAAAAACAAAATAAAACGTCCTTTTTTTCCTTTTTTTTTAATTTTGATTGCCAATTGAAAATGGAAAGAACGAATGATACACGGATTCATTGGGACCCTTCTGACCTTAATTTCCATGATGATGACAACCTGCAGGTGGGATGGTATCCTGCAATTCACCAGGCTGAATTTTTTATTACTTAAAAAAAAAAAAAAAAAAAAAAATTTAATGCTTCTATTAAGAAATGTACAGCATAGATCATTATTTTCTCTGCACTTAAATACATAAGATAGAAGAAAATGAATCATCATTTTATTATAAATTATGTGGGTTGCACCAAATTCAGTCAAATTATAATCTGGTTATATTCCACTTCACCCTCTACTGTACACATTTTGATGTGACATGCTGAAAATTAACATAATTTACTGATTCAATTTGAGACATTTTATTGCCAAAACTATTTTTAAAATATACTTCAGACCTCCTGACTCCCAAGATTTTTTTTTTTTTTTGCTGCCTAAGAGCAACATTATGCAAAAATGTTGTATTCTTTCATAGATCATAAGATCATAAGACAACTGTTAGAGCAATTAAAACTGACAAACAACAACTGACATATTTACGTATATGATTCAAACACTGGTTTAGGTTTGCATTGTCCAGTGTCACATCATATTGTCTCTCATAATGTGAGATATTGCTGTTACTCTGTGTAAATCTTCACAAAAACTGTTAATTGCTGTGTAACTGATTTGCACATTATCTCTTACACATTACACATCAGTCAGATGAGATTTCCCTCACATACGGATCCTGCTTAGTCCTCCCTCTGTGTCCATTTTTCAGTCAGAATGTTATGAGAAGTAAAATTCAATAGCAATAAAAAAATACTATTGCATTTATGTAGTTTTGTGCACAAATACATTAATAATATGATTAAATTCAAGGTCTCCCTCAATAAGTATCCCTTAAAAAACAATTTCTGAACATGCAAAAGAAAAAATACTTTATAAAACCTGGCAAAAACCCTCTCTACAACTTCCTACATATGTATGTATTTAATGGTTGGCATCATTTAAGTTCACATGTACCAGACATGGGGATTAAACTTTCTGTTGCCGGAGGGCAACACTGTACTGTTGAGTCCATTTCATTATCATTGTATTCAAATAATGCTAATTTATGGAAGAACATGTTCATTGCATCATACCCAGCAGTCTAGGCTTGTAACAGTATATACCTGATTTAAGTTGTACTTGCATAGTTTCAGTTCACGTGTGAACTAAAACCTCCCCAAGTAAGACATTTTATTAATCAAATGGATGTTCTTCCTTTTATCTACAGCACTGAAGAAGTCTTTCGACGCTGAAGATATGGATGACATACTGTCCTTCTCCTCAGCTTCTCCTGTCTCCCCGACCATTTCCCCTTCTTCCTGCCATTTCTTCCCCAATCACAAAGCTAGTGAGAAGCAGGAAGGAGTTAGTCGGTCTTCTTCAGCCTTCAACAACAACAAGAGCTCTACACCCCATTCAAGCATCTACCTGAGTTGCAATCCCAGCCCTGCAAAGACTCGTACTTTAAGCAGCAGCTCGTCCTTCAGCCGAGTGAGTGAGAACAAGCCTGTCGTTCAAAACAAAGGCTCGTCCGTGGTCAGAGCTGCGTCATTTCAAAGCCGGTTAAACCCCAGTGTTTGCTCCTCCCTCTCTGGGCCACGGAGTGATAACAACAGCCTTCATAGCTCAACATCCAGCCTGGAGTACTCTGGTGGGAGCGGGTTTACCATGCCTGTTAAGAACCATCCACCTCAGAGACAGTACCATGGATGCCAGCTTCAGTGCCAACAACAACACTACCTTGAAGCAAATATGAAGACATTTTCTTCACATGGCAGTGTTTTCAGATCTGAGATTAAACAAGGGCAAGGAATGATGTGTTTGACAGAGGACAGCCCCGGGAGATGAACCATGGCTCCATGTCTATCCTAGATTTAGAAATTACAGATGAAGAAGTAGGAATAATGAAGATGAAAATGGGTGGCAGTGGAGGCAAGATCTGTCCAGGAAAGACTGATGTTGATGGAAATGGAAAGTCAAATGGTCGTCATCATAATGTCAGTTCCTTTGGCTCCAAAAAGGTTTTCCAACAGCAGGGACCCCAGGTCTTCAAAACTACCCAGCCCAAAGCCAAAGAAACTCCTCGTCTCAACAAGTTTCCATTGGATCTAGACAGCTTGGTGAGCAACATCTCAACAACTTCCCCCACCAAAACTGAAGTAGTATCCATTTCCCCAAATACCCCAAATCATGTCTCACAGAGCTCAGGTGGTTCTCAGGACCAAATCCACAACCCTCTATTGACAGCTGTTAGTTCTTCAGCCTTTCTCAGCAGCTTAAATAATTCTAACACACCATGCCACCTCTTTAGCTATCCTGGTTCACCCTCCCCCCCATATTCTCCAAATACTTCACAGAGCTCCATCTCTGTAACAGAGATGGGTTGCTCCCCTGTTCACCCTCATCCAGCGGAGGCTCTTCAGTTGGATATTTTGACAGAATCACAAGTTTCCAAGGTGGTACCCAATCTGCATCATCCTTCCAGCTCTCCAAACTCCAGAGCTATTTGTTCTTTGGACGATTACAGATGTGATGCAAGAGATAGTGTGGACTTAATCCTGGCCTCTTTCTCATGGCCTGCCATCAGTGACACCACCCTACCACATGTGGCCCAACCCCCAAAATCTATCCAAAGGAACGGTGGATTGTCTTCAACATTTGGGTGTCCCATAGAGACCACACCAATGACTACATGGCAAGAAGAAAAGAGAAGAACTGGAGGTAAGATGCTTTTGTAATGCAGTGATGAACCTTAACCACAATTTAAAGCCAAAATTATTGCATCTGTTTTCAGAATTGGACAAATAGTTTCAGTTTTGCTTTCGTGAAATAGGATCACGAAAAAAATAGATGAGAACAGACACGTCAAGCTACAGTCTTTGTAATAGTAAATTAAGATAATTTAGAACGATGTTAGTACAAAGTGTGAATGTTTAGGCAGAACCCCGTTTTACACAAAGGTTTCTAAATAATGCTGCAAAAAATGTGTCATCACGAGGCCTCTGCTATTCTTCTATGGTGATTCGTACAGACCAGAGGCGATGCATCAATGTGTGATATACGCAGAATTCCAACATTGTGGAATCATCTGAGGATCATTGGTAAAGCAGGATGTTCTGCTACGCCGGCTCGCCCTTAAACACACCACATCTATTTGTTGCTCGTCCCGTTAGTTCCTCGCAAGAAGAAACACAGGCACAGAGAAAGTGCACTCCATTTCCCACTGAGGCCTGTCACCTTTAAAGCAAGATGGAATCTTAATGCAAAATTCCCACTTTAAAAAGGCTCAACTATAAAGAGCTAAAGTAAGATCCAAATGCCGGTGCGAAGGAGTTTTTCTAACTGAACTCTGCAATGTGACAAGATGACCAACTTCTACGAATTTTACCTGTGGTTTTTTTTTGGTGGTTTTGTTTTGTGTTCAAAGGTTAGTACATATGTCTGGAAGCCATAACCATTGTTCAACATTTATCATCTCACCATAACTTTGGGGGTTACCCATTTACATAATGTACTGCTATGCCTTTCATTGAATTTAGGAACTGCTTCAGATCTGAGGCCAGTTTCATGACTGATTCACTCCTGCTCCTGCTGTCCTTGGGTTGCTTGTATTTTCCCCTCTGTCTTTTTTGGTTTAATTATTTTGTGTAGTTGTCCATGATAGACTTTCATTAGGAACCAAACGTCAGCGAGGGGAGTTTTTTTTTACTTGTCATTGTTTCTTTAATTAAGATTTAATATTATTATTTATAGTTGATAATATTTGCTCAGGGGTCATCCTCTGGGTCTCTGAGAATCTAGAGGCAATCTGTATTGTAATAGATGCTATACAAATAAATTTGAATTGAACTAAATTGAATATATGAACATACTGTGCCGAGTACTTCAGGAATAGTAATGGCTTGCTACAGGAACACATCTATAACACTAAAGCACATTTACAACTCTGATACGAAATTAAATGTATGAAAACAAGGCTTCAATTCTCACCGCCAGTTTCCACATTTCTCCGAAATGTTGATGCGCAAGGATCAAAGTTTGCATACATGTGCACACATTTTCCCCGTCAAGTTTTTTTTTTTATAGATCACAACCTTTGCGCGTGACATAAAAGTAACATACGCAGCTTTCAGGGCCTGTTTGTGCAGTTGCAACATTTGTGAATGAGGCCCCTGTTCAGTCATGAGTTTCGTGGTAGGCTGTTTTATTGACAGTTGCTGCTTACATGATAAATGACCCAGAATGCCTTGCATCGCGATGATAAGACTAGTACTGAGAATACTTGTATTAGGGATGTGATTAAGAGGTTATGTAAATGTGCCATGTCACACACCTAAAACTTTATCATTCATACAAATAATGTAAATCTGGAGCATGGAATTTAGATGGATGGAATGTGGTACACAGCTTTAGTTTCTTTTTAATAAGTCTAAAGTGATCTCAGACTGCTTACACATGATTCTGGACATCTGTGGGGATTCCCCCCACCCCACCCACATCTCCCAAATCAGTTAAATCAGTGGTCCAACTACATTTTTATACTCTGTTTTACCTCCAACTGGTGAAGGCTCACATGACAACAAGAAAGAAAGTGCATGCTAGGCTGCATTTTGTAACTTTTTCTTCCCAAAATGAGTAAGACATAAGTAACTTACTCATCTTGACAAGTGACAATTTTTGGCTGTTTTTTGGTGACAGTCTGACAAACTGTTCTTAAGTTTTCAAAATTTAAAGGACACTTTTGGCATTGGATAAAATATTCAAATTAAAGACTTGCATAAATGTACATCGCATAGAAAGATTCATTTAATTTAATATGCATTCTGGGTCAACTGTCAGTTCACTGGACAGCTGTGGCTCAAATGTTACAGAAGCTTGCCTATTAATTGCAGCGTTAGTGAACCAGTCAACCATTCATGCATATATAGTATAAACACAACACCAAACTTCAGATTCTTATAGGTGTGTGTTTGAATAATATACTGCTCAAAAAAAATTAAAGGAACACTTTGAAAACACATCAGATTTCAATGGGGGAAAAAAATCATGCTGTTTAATTTATACTGATATGGACTGGGTGATGTGTTAGGAACAAAAGAATACCACATCATTTGATGGAAATGAAAATAATCAACCTACAGAGGGCTGAATTCAAAGACACCCCAAAAATTACAGTGAAAAAATGATGCGGCAGGCTAGTCCATTTTGCTGAAATTTCAATGCAGCAACTCAAAATGGTATTCAGTAATTTGTATGGCCCCCACGTGCTTGTATGAATGCCTGACAACGTCGGGGCTCCTAATGACACGACCCGCTAAGGGCAAGTGCTGTCCCGATTCTTAGCAAGTCAAATTGAGGGACAAGTTTGAGGGCTGTATCGCCCTCAAAATTGAGATTTTCCGACACCACCCTTGGTAGTAAGGGCTATCCAGAAGGCACTGGGTAATTTAGCCAAGACATCTTCGAAAAGGATGGCAACAAAAAAAGCTAACTACAAACATAAGTATCTTCGTATATCTTAAAGATATAAATGTTACAAAACCAGCGCTCTATTCAATGTTATCCCTGTGTAATTTCAGAAAATACAGAGACAACACGGCTCTGATACATTTCAGTCTGAAGACGTAACTGCACTCGAGGGGTTTCCCATTTTTAATTCACAAAACAGCCCTTACACTTACTTTCGAGGGATAAGATTGAGGGCCAAAAATTAAGGGTTAAAGGCGAGGGTTGAGATTGAGGGTTAAGAGAGGAATTGGAATTCACCCCAAGAAAACTGACCTTTCGGTAAGCACCGCCCCCTCCCTAGTTACTGTTGCTAGGTCGGACATTCTCACTGCTCCTCCATTAAGGACAATGTTATTTTTCCATTTTTCCGATGCCTATCAACTGTATTTCCATTACACTAGAATAACACTGTTGTAAAATATTGCTGCTGGGGACCTGCAACAGTAACTCAAGGTGTCCAGAACGTTTGGAGGGACATTTTTATTCTCTTTCCCAAACCAAAACAAACGCTGGAGAATGCAGCTGTGGGTTCAGTTGTGTCCGTCCACACAATCAACTAAACGTGGGGAAATATGATTTAGCAGCATGGAGGGTGATGAGTGAAAACATCTCTCCATTAGCATTCCGGCTAGCTCACTAGCCACCTATAAGCCTGCCTCGTTGTCTACAAATATATATGGCCCTGGATATTTATTTTGTTGGGTATAAGGCTAGTGATGTTAACGTCACTTTATTAATTATATTAATACAATGCTGCGACTGTCTGATATTAACATAGCTCTGGTGTGGGACAGACCTATGGACCAGAGCTAATGCTAACAGAGAACTCATCACCCTCCTTGCCGCTAATTCATATTACTTTTACTAAACGGTGGTTAAATCATTCATCTAATAAACAAAGTAAACTTACCTTGGAGTAAATGTAGGTGTGTTTTGTAACTTTCCCCACGTTCAGTTGATTGTGTGGACGGACACAACTGAACCCACAGCTGCATTCTCCAGCGTTTGTTTTGGTTTGGGAAAGAGAATAAAAATGTCCCTCCAAACGTTCTGGACACCTTGAGTTACTGTTGCAGGTCCCCAGCAGCAATATTTTACAACAGTGTTATTCTAGTGTAATGGAAATACAGTTGATAGGCATCGGAAAAATGGAAAAATAACATTGTCCTTAATGGAGGAGCAGTGAGAATGTCCGACCTAGCAACAGTAACTAGGGAGGGGGCGGTGCTTACCGAAAGGTCAATTCTCCTCTCTTGTACATAGCAGTCCGCTCCGTCGTTCCCCACCAGTGCATTCCTTCTTTGGGATGCGCTTTTTGATGTACTACATCCAGTTACATGTTCAGCCGCTGCTCGACTATCTTCTTCCATAAATCATGGTGAGCTACAGTCCTACCTTTAGCTCCTTCGAACCCATTTTCCTCCCAAATGGCACGATGTTTTATCCCACTCCAATATTTCGCCAACACAGCCAGTTCTTTTTCCTCCTGGGGATATTTCTTTTTCACCAAAGACAGGGTATAACTCCACAAAGTCGCCATACCCCCTCCCTTGTGTCACGCTTTCAGTACGCCGTCATCGTCCTCACAGCTCACATCCACTAGTAGCCTCGCCATGAGACTCCTGGGTTCCAGTCTTTCAGCCCATCCAAGCTCAGCTGCTAAAGCTCTTCTCTTTCTTCTTACTCTCCCCATAGTACTTGGTTTCTAGATCCCAAGCCTTCACAGCCCGGTCTAGGGCGGTCATCATCTTCCCTGTCTTTGGCAGACAATCACCTCGTCGGTTGGTCACTCTGACCAACCGTTCACTGGGCACCGTCTTCATCCAGTGCCAGGCCTGGGTCAGAGTGTTCCCTTTGCCTCTGCTCTGTCCCACGCAGTGATCGGTCCCAGGACCGGTTCCTCTGGGCCGACCCGCTCGTCCTGGGGTTGGGTTCTTCTGGTCTGGCGCAGCTGCCATTTCTCTCCGTCTTTGTCTTGTCGAGTCGTCTTTTCCTCAAAGTCTCTCTTAGTACCTCGAGTCAGGGATGAGGTCCAGACTGGTTGGCACATCGGGAAGGTTTTTTTTTTCATTTTATGAATACTGTTATGCTGTTTTTCACCATTTCATTGTAGACTGTAAGCGGATAGAATTGAGCTGCATTTGATCAAATTGCTTTGAGCGAATTGGCATTTAACTGGATTTTAATTCAACTTGAGGATTTTCTCAGATTTTCTCCAATTGTGTACTTCGGCGGATGAAATTTCCCGTGAATTGACGCTATGTAAAGAGAACTCGACTGAATCTCCTTTCTGTTTCTCATGAAGGCCACTAGTTTTCCCTTCACATTTGCTCAGAGTAGAAACCTGTTTCCTGTCCAGTTGTTTGGTTCAAGGCCTTCAAATGTGTTTCCTGTACCAGACAACATTTGCTCACCAATTCTCTTTAGGCTTGTTTCATGAACATATTCACAACATAAATGAGATAACGTTAGATCGTACGAGTGAGCAACTGAAATGGATAATTAAGAAACAAGAAAAGATAACATGCCATGAAGAAGTTCGCCTGTGTTAGTACAGATCATGCAAAACACATATTTATAGCAGCTACACCGTAATAAATTGTTTACATTAGGGATGTCCCGATCCCGATCCCCTGATCGGATCGGCCTTCGATCTTAAAAATTTAAGGTGGATCGGATCGGCCGATCAGCCTTATTATAACACGCCGATCTTTTTTTCATTATTTTTTTCCTCAAAAAGTGATCCTGATTAACACAAATTAATAAAGTAATCATATTACACAAACAAAAATATTTTTTAAACTATATACATTTAATAATTTGCACTGAAATGAGGTTTCCCAGCAGCGCTGTCTTGTATCCACCTTAAAAGTTTTAAGACCGGCGGTGTCAGGCTAAACTTTAGCAAAAATGTCAGCAGTGTGGCAGCGCTATAAAATTACAAAGACCGACGCTTCGACTGCGACTTGAAACGTGTGGAAGGCTGATATATCATGATGGATAAGTAAGAAGAGAGTTTACAACACCACCAATTTAATCAGACACTTAAAAAATCACGCACCACCGATCACCACAGCCTTCTGTCAGGTGCCGACGGCTGCAGCTTCGGCAGCAAACGCTGTGAAACTTTTAAAAGAAAGGACACCGAGCTAAACCGAGCTAAAGGACACCGAAAAATCACCGAGCTAATCGTGGAATGTATTACTGAGGACACGGAGTTTGTGGAATACAAGGCATTTAACCGGCTCATTAATTACCTCGAGCCTCGTTCCCATCATTACATGAACAAAGGACACAAAGGTGCGCGAACATGTGCAGCGGGTCTTGAAAGAAGTTAAGTTAATATTTTATGTTATTTTTATTCTGATGTGATTTCATTGATTGCAAAGACTTCTGCTAGTGTTTTCATTGCCTTAAACTGCTAGCCAAGTTCACCTGCTGCTATTTAAATGGAAGTGCTATGTTCTTTAGTGCTGAGACTGTTGAACAGTCACTGTTCTGTAACTAAATGTGTTTTATAATAATTCTCCCAAACAAAAAAGAAAGAAAGAAGAGTGTTTAAATAAGTTATTGTTTATTTTATGAGATGATAAAAGCTATTAATCCCAGCTTGGATGCAGGCCTATTTATTAATGTACACAGGAAATAAAATGCATGGGAAATTAAACTCTGTTTGCCCACTCAAAAAAAGTGAAATCAGATCGGAAAAAATTGGAAATCGGCCGATCATCAAAATTAAAAGATCGGAATCAGATCGGGACCCAAAAAACGTGATCGGGACATCCCTAATTTACATGCTAAATTCTAATTATGAATACACACAGTATAAATACCAGTATAGAACAATAAAAAAACACTATAAACCTAAAGTAGGAAATAAGACTCAACAAAAGAACAAAGAAGGAAGTTTTACAATAAAAGAGAACGGTAAAAATACCTAATAAAACGGAAATTTAACAAACGCAAAAGAGAGAAAAGTCCCATTACGTGACCACAAAACCCATAAAGCACTACAAAGTTGACCACTAGAGTTGTCTTCCATCGTCCCATTGTTTGTATGAAGGCTCTTGTCATGTTGATGCACCAAACATCTAAGAGTGCAGCATCATGAAAGAAACACTGTATTTCACCATCACCTCAATATTAATCCAAACACAGTGTTATAGACAACTCAAACATTGTCTTTACACTAAAGCTTTGTGATTGTTGTGATGGCAGCTTACTTTCTGCAAATTCTCAGAAGAAAGCAAGGGGTCCTCACGCCATTTTAAGGCCTGGAAAAATAAAGCATACAGTCGCAGACCCTGGGCAGAAATATGACGGGGTCAGATTGTGACAAAACGCACAAATGGTTCAGTAGCTTGTTGAAAGACTCTGGGTCATACACCACATGTTTCCTGAACCCTTCATGCATCTTGTTTTCCTGTCATGCTTGAATCTGATTCCACTTACAGTTGGGATAGTACAGGGGTCGGCAACCTTTACTATCAAAAGAGCCATTTTTTGCCCCTCTCCCCTGAATAAAATTCCTCTGGAGCCGCAAAACCTATTTGACCCTTAAAATGAAGATAACACAGTGTATGAATTTTTATATCTAGTTATTCTATATTCGGAGGGATTTGAATCTATCCAAAAGCTTATTCCTACTATGTTTGGCAGTTTTTAAAGTTTTTATTGCAAAAGGTCATACAAGATACTAATTAAATTTTAATTTCCATTTTTTT
>JAGFBZ010002195.1:270000-405701 GCA_018398805.1 Hirundichthys speculiger | reverse complement strand
TTAACTGCCATTAGCTTAGCGTCGTTTCATTAACGTTATGGTAACAAAGGATCCTTGCTCCTTCTCAACTCCAGTAATATTCAATAAACAAAATACAACCAATATTATAGTAACCCACTGAGCAATAGACGTCTCGTTTAAGTTCACACACGAAATTCGCCCGTCTATAATCGGTCTATATTAACGCAAATCTATACGGTACAATTTAGTCTATAATAATTAAATACAAAATAAAACAATAGTAAATTGTATAAATGGTGGCCAAATGCTGGATTAAAACATTTTTAACAGTTACTGATCAATGTACAATGTAGTTTAGATTTAGGGCCAATTCCAATTCCTCTCTTAACCCTCAATTTTTGGCCCTCAATCTTAACCCTCGAAAGTAAGTGTAAGGGCTTTCTTGTGACTTAGAAATGGACACCCCTCGAGTGCAGTTACGTCTTCAGACTGAAATGTATCAGAGCCCGTGTTGTCTCTGTTTTCCCTGAAATGACACAGGGATAACATTGAAAAGAGCGCTGTATATTCTCTAAATAATATTAGCAAATAACACAATAGAGGGTACATTATTCAGTCCATCGTCGCTACACAACAAGGTATACAAGTAACGTGAAGCCGCCTGAGACCGCCTACGGGACCCGGACCGCTGACGGGACCGGGACCGCTGACGGGACCCGGACGGCGGAACGGGACCACCGACGAGTACAAGTAACGTGAAGCCGACCGGGATCGCTGACGGGACCGGGACCGCCACGGTCGGCGGACCGGTCCCGTCGGCGGTCGGGTCGGCTTCACGTTACTTGTACTTGTACTATAGCGACGGAGGACTGAATAATGTACCGGGACCACCGACAAGTACAACGTGAAGCCGACGGGACTGCCGGTCCGGCAGCAAACATCATAAAGTAAAAAAATTAATGTTACGCAACAACGATGTTAATCCATGAAAAAAGTCTCAAACAAACACAATAAAATGGTTTCGTAACATTTATATCTTTAAGACATACGAAGATACTTACGTTTGTAGCTAGCTTCTGGATAGCCCTTACTTCCAAGGGTGGTGTCGAAAAATCTCAATTTTGAGGGCGATACAGCTCTTAAACTCGTCCCTCAACTTGATGTCCCTTAGAATTGGGACACCACTTGCCCTTAGCGGGAGTGTGCATTTTTGAGATTGAGGGTTGAGATTGAGGGTTAAGGGAGGAATTGGAATTCACCCTTAGAAACGGCTAGTCTAAAACTTTCATTTAGACTAGTGGTAGACCGATTTTAGCCCAGACGTCTAGGGACCGTTAGACGTTTATTAGACATTTATTAGACGTCTTTTAGACCGAAAAATATGTTACATCTTACTTGTGAAAAGTAATCCCCTGAGCCCTGCTTCTGATGGTCCGCCGATTGGAGCAGGAATATCCCACACAATGTTCAGGCATGTTCTCTCACTTGTGCTGCGACTCGACGTACGGTAACACTACTACGGTTATAATCCCAGAGAATGACTGGTCCAAGATGGCGGCCGCATTTCTCGTTCCAAACAGCCAATGCGGCGTCTATCTCTATATATGTCTATGCAGACAGCAGCCAAGTGATGGCTTCAAACCTAGCGGTTTGAGTCCGCGTGAGTCTCAAAATCACCAGAAAAAGTAGCTAGATTTGTCGCTAGTCGCTTTTTACAAATTAAGTCGCTAGGGGGGTCTGGAAAGTCGCTAGATATAGCGACAAAGTCGCTAAATTGGCAACACTGGGTGCGGCTGCAGCGCTCTGCTCCACAACGTGCGGTCCTCTACTTAATATGTCCGTGTGGAAACTCGTTCGGTACACCCCCGTCCCGAACCGACCTACCTGTACCGAAACGGTTCAATACAAATACACGTACCGTTACACCCCTATATATACATATATATACAGACTGGGGTGCCGAAAAGGGGGGGTAAAGGATAAGGATTATAGGGGCCCATGATTGAGGGGGGCCCAGAGAGGCCCCCATGATGATCAAAAATAGCATCAACAAATTTCGCCGCTGTGTTTGGGGGCCCGGTAAAGATTCTTTTCATGGGGCCCAAAATCCCTAGCGGCGCCCCTGTATACAGAGTTCCAATAACTTTGCATTGGACTTGCACGTGAGCGTGCGTGCCTTTTAGGTAACAGGCCGCCACTGCATGTCAACGTCCACTCGCCTCCGCTCACTCACAGTGACCAGCCGATCATACTCAGCCGGTTGGCTGCAGGTCATAGACGCAGGAAATGGGGGGAAAAAAAAAAAACAAGCAGGCATGGCCAACGGTAGCAACGGTAGCAGAGAAGTTGGGAGAAATCTTATTCAAATTTTGCTGTTGAATACACCGGCGAGGGAATGAAAACAGTTAACAGTTAACAGAGCGCAATCTTCCACCTCCCTAAACCCGGATCTTACCTGCGTAAGATCCAGTTGTTACCAGTTGTGCGTCTTGGCGCAGAACGAATTATTGGATGCGCATTTAAAGATCACAAACAATCAATGTCCCTGTCCCTCCTCGACCACCAACAGTTTCAGACATATCGGAAATAAATTCCCGCATCCAACCTTTTCCAGCTTGACACCAGACACAGAGATCTCCTTGGTTTCCTCCACAGCAGACATCTGGATGAGAGCTGCCACAGCTGCACATTTATTCCATTTGGACGCGCTCTTTTACGCGCTGACATGCGAGTTGCGCTCTCCGCAAACTCTGTATCTTGCGATCGCTTGTTTAGGGTAGCAGGTGGTCTGAAACTGTACTGAAACCGTGACACAAAATCCACGGGACGGACCGTACCGTGAGCCACCTGTACCGTTGCACCTCTAATACATACATATACTTTATATTTATATATACCAGGGGTGCAGCGGTACAGGTGTGTCACGGTCCGGTCCCTTTGCCTCGTGTCTTCCCCGTTCTCTCCACTATAAATAAAGGTCACTAGTGCCAAAAAAAATTGCACAACATGCTGTAACATATGATACTACTTTGGGACACATTAAACAGATTATATTTAAACAATATTTTATTATGCACTTGATCATTTATGTAGACCAATTATTTGGTCATAAACATTTTGTTATTCACAGTCATTCGCAAGAGCCATAACTGATACATAAATTCAATGCATCACATCTTAAGATTCAGCTGGCTGTGATTATAAACCTGACCAGTAGGGGGTGTCATGTTCATATGAAGCAGCAAGAAATGAACCTTTTCTCGAACCAAATGGCTGAAGTGTTACGATGTTTCATCTCACCATCACTACTTGGCGGAGGTAACAAGCAGAAAAGCTGCCGCTACTTTTCCAGCAGTTCAAAACTAGAAGAGAAAGGCCACGTGACTCTGTTCTCTGAGCTCCAGTTCAAATAAACCGTTCAGATCATCATCAGCAGAAACAAAACCTGAACACGAACCTTTAGACCAGCAGAGGAGGAGCCCGCTTCGGTCCCGTCGGTGGACTGCAGAGACTCCGAGTCCGAGTCCTGGTTCTGGTTCCGCTCCTGGTCCATAGCTGACTTAGTTTTCTCTTCAATCCACGAACTTGTTCTTGTTTCGACAGAAATACAAGCTACAATGACCCGGAAGATCCACGGAGCTCCGTGTGGTCGCTGAATGTGACGTCATGCTGTGCAACCAATCACAGACGAGGATCATACAACCAAGCAGGGAGGAGGTGGGCGCTGAGGAGGAAGAAAGTTTTTTTTTTATATATACTTTGATGAATACAATAATATAATGTCAGATAATGTATATTATATACAATAATATAATATACATTATCTATTTGTTATCAGCAACTCTAAGTTCTAATTTTTAAAAAGAATTGTAAACAGTTTATAAGCTGATCTTTTTTTTTAAATAACCCTTTTTTTTCTGGCCTGAACATTTTCACTTAATGTCAGCTCATCCATCTGTGGAGAAAAAGAAGTGGTTGTTCCCAGGACAACCTCCCAGATCAGAGGACACAACTGCACAGTCCACCACGGCTTCCTCCCACAGTCCAAAGACATGCATGTTAGGTTAATTGATAATTCCAAATTGCCCATAGGGTGTGAATGTGACTGTGAGTGGTTGTTTGTCTCTATGTGTGGTCCTGCGATGGACTGGCGACCTGTCCAGGGTGGACCCCTGCCTTTCGCCCATAGACAGCTGGGATAGGCTCCAGCAGATCCCCGTGACCCTTCAAGGATGAAACGGGTACAGAAAATGGATGGATGGATATATATATATATATAAGATAATCCTTTGTCCCACAATGGGGAAATTTACAATGTTACAGCAGCAGTGAGAATAGCAATAAAAAAGAGAAAAGGACAACAATAAAATAGGATAAAACAATAATAAAAAACAAACAATAACTACAATAGAGAATATATAATAAATAATAAATAATAACTCTGACTTTATTTACAAGGATATGTTGGTAGTGATTACTACACCTGAGATAAGTTATTGCACGTCAGTGAGTATGTATATGTATATTGCACACAATAGAGATGAGATGAGTCACATTGTCCATTGGGAGGGGGGGGGGGGGGGTTACTGAGAGCGGTGCTGATTGTACATTCTCCCAGCAGCAGGGAGGAAGGACCTGCGATATCTCTCCTTCACACACCTGGGGTGAAGGAGTCTGTCGCTGAAGGAGCTCTCCAGTGCAGTCAGGGTGTCCTTCAGCGGATGGGAGACACTGTCCATCAGAGAGGACAGCTTAGTCCTCATTCTCCTCTCTCCCACCACTTCCACCGGGTCGAGGGGGCATCCCAGGACGGAGCTGGCCTTCTTAATGATCTTATTCAGTCTCTTTCTCTCCACCACTGAGATGCTGCTGCCCCAGCAAACCACCCCAAAGAAGATGGCTGATGCCACCACAGTGTCATAAAAGGTCTTTAGGAGGCTCCCTGCACTCCAAAAGACCTCAGTCTCCTGAGCAGGTAGAGTCTGCTCTAGCCCTTCTTATAAAGTGCAGTGGTGTTATCTGTCCAGTCCAGTTTATTGTTCAGGTGAACACCCAGGTACTTGTAAGATGTCACCATCTCGATGTCCTTTCCCTGGATGTTCACCTGTGTTGGAGGGGCGTGTCCTCGCCTGCGGAAATCCACCACCAGCTCTTTGGTCTTCCCTGCGTTGATCTGGAGGTGGTTCCTCAGGCACCAGTCTACAAAGTCCTGTATCAGTTCTCTGTACTCTCCGTCGTCCCCATCAGTGATGAGACCGACGACGGCAGAGTCATCAGAGAACGTTTGCAGGTGACAGGTGGGTGTGTTGTGTGTGAAGTCTGCAGTATAGAGGGTGAAGAGGAACAGAGCTAGGACCGTTCCCTGGGGGGCCCCCGTACTGCAGACAACTGTGTCTGACACACAGTCCCCAGACCTCACGTACTGTGGACGGTTAGTGAGGTAGTCCAGAATCCAGGATGTGAGGTGCTGGTCTACTCCTGTGTGGTCCAGCTTGTCCCTCAGGAGCACAGGTTGAATTGTGTTGAAAGCACTGGAAAAATCCAAAAACATGATTCTCACAGTGCTCCCAGGCTTCTCCAGGTGGGAAAGAGCTCTGTGCAGGAGGAAGATGACAGCATCATCCACCCCGATGCTGCGCTGGTAGGCAAACTGCAGTGGGTCCATGGATGGGCCCACCAGGAGGCGAAGATGGACAAGGACCAGCCTCTTCAGGCTATATACAGTGGGGCAAAAAAGTATTTAGTCAGCCACCAATTGTGTAAGTTCTCCCACTTAAATATAATTAAATAAAATAAATTCTTTAAAAATCAGACAATGTGATTTTCTGGATTTTCTGGATTTTTTTTCATCATTTTGTCTCTCATAGTTGAGGTATACCTATGATGAAAATTACAGGCCTCTCTGATCTTTTTAAGTGGGAGAACTTACACAATTGGTGGCTGACTAAATACTTTTTTGCCCCACTGTATATATATATATATATATATATAGATATATATATATATATATATATATATATATATACACATATATATATATATATATATATATATATATATATATATATATATATATATATTAAATGTATGTATAAAACAAGAATAGCATGTATTCAATTCAAATTATAATATTTGTCATCTGTTTATAAGGTAATTTGTTATTTTTCACAGTACCCCCTGCTAAATCATGTAAAGATATTTCACTTTGAATTTGATTTATTAAAAACACAAGTATCTACTGTACCTCATTAAGATTTTATTTTGAAATAACACTATGGTGTTACAGAGACTCCATTCCACTTCTCCTACATTTCTTAGGTCAGTATTTATCTTTCACAAGCATTATCTCCAAGAAAATCATGTGAAAACTATATGAAAACAGTAAGTATCCATCATTTATATACATTCCTCGTTTTTTTGCGCAAAGACCTCAGGACTGGACTGGTACGGTTGCATTTCCTGGTTTCCAGGCTAACCCGGTGGAGACCAACACACAGATTAGACTTTCCAAATCCAGTTTAGACACCAGTCGTTGACTCTAGCAGTGTTCCCAGGTGGAATAGGGAAAAGCTGTTGATGTTATTGTCATAATAATTGTCATTATTTTTATAATGACGTCAAGGCTGTTAACGTTCAAACCTAGGTCCCAACAGTACCCCGCAAACTCCAACCCTGATTTATAAACCCCATAGGGAGGTTCAAGGTGACTAATGACACATTCACACAGTTCCTGTCGAACAAACAATTCAAGTTCTGTCTGAGTTTAGCTGGAAAACTAGATTTCCTCCACCGACAGGTTTGCATATTTAAATCCAAATAAACTTCACTGAAACCAGTCCCCCGATCCTCCGCCAAGGCCTCAGCCTCACACCGCTCAGGTTCAGGACAAGCCAACAACCGTCACCTGTGCACCTCAGTACCGGGAATCAACATCAGGAGCCTGAGAAGACACTCAGTCACCCAGAAGTACCAGGCTGATGTTCAAGGCCCAGCCTCAAAAGACACACCCACACCAGAAGCTGGTTATCTGGTTACCAGGGCGTCAGGGGCAGACAGAGACGACTGCACCTGTTGGACACACCAACTCCAGCCAGACATAAAACAATCAATTCAGATTCAAAGGATATTTTCAGGGTGTCATCATTGTATCCTAAGTTGACCACAAGGACACACAAAAGCTGCAGCCAAGACCTGTAAAACACATGGCGCAACACATGTTCTATGTTCTAACTGCAGATCTACTACTGGTTATCTATGTTCTAACTGCAGAACTCTAACTCAGAAGACAAAAACTCCAGGGACATCCTGTCTCTGGGGAGTTATCGGTGCAGTAGCCGTCAATATGATCATAAAGGTTTCATCCAACTCTGGTCACGTTATTCAGTCCTTGAAAACTAAAGTGAACATTCTGTTTATATCTATGTTTAAACTCCAGATCTACTGTTGGATATCTATGTTCTAACTACAGATCTGCTACTGGATATCTATGTTTTAACTGCAGATCTACTACTGGATATCTATGTTCTAATTGCAGATCTACTACTGGATATCTATGTTCTAACTACAGATCTACTACTGGATATCTATGTTCTAATTGCAGATCTACTACTGGATATCTATGTTCTAATTGCAGATCTACTACTGGATATCTATGTTCTAACTACAGATCTACTACTGGATATCTATGTTCTAATTGCAGATCTACTACTGGATATCTATGTTCTAACTACAGGTCTACTACTGGATATCTATTTTCTAACTGCAGATCTTTCTTCTAGATATCTACGCTCTAACGGCAGATCTACTGCTGGATATCTATGTTGTTACTGCAGTTGTACTGCTGGATAACTATGTTCTAACTGCAGTTCTACTGCTGGATATCTATGTTCTAACTACAGGTCTACTACTGGTTATCTATGTTCTAATTGCAGATCTACTACTGGATAGCTATGTTCCAGTAGTAGTAGTAGCAGTAGTAGTAGTAGCAGTTCTGCTACTGGATATCTATGTTCAAACTACAGATCTACTACTGGATATCTATGTTCTAACTACAGAGGGGTATACAACGAAGCGAGATTAGAGGGTTAGCGAGGTATGTTGAGTCTAAAGCCAGGATTTCCAGTACCACGAAGGTGGCTCTCTTTTAACCTGGCTAGATCACCATGGTAACTTACTCTGCAAGCTTAACCTGGTCCGGAGCAGGTTATGTGCAGAGTTTAGGCTCAAATCGGCTCTAACAAGCACCACCCTTTCACTTTCACCCAATCCCGTTGACCTGAGCGCCAGGATTGTGCAATGGAGGGAGAGTATTCAGAGACCGGACTGATCCGCTGGCTTCCCATGACCATATTCTCTATGAACGCTAGAGATTTCCAGCTGAGGGAATCCGTTACATTTGTAATCTGCTAGAGCCAGATATTGGCAGCGCCACCAAACGCAGCCCTGCGCTCACAGTAACGGTGTGCGTTTCTTGGCCGCGGGAACCTACATGCATTCAGTTGGTGATGCAGAAAATCTGAGCCAGAATACTGTAATACTGTACTTGCTCTTACTGAACTGCTGAATATGTTTGTAGTATTCCCTGGCCATCTGCCCACGCTTCAAATAAAAGAAGCGTTTTACAAAATCGCAGGTAACATAAATTAATAGTCCATTATATTGATAATCAGTGTGACGTGGAATTTCATGTGAAATGTTGTAATATAATTCATAGATTCCCCAGGGTGATAGGGTACCTATTAAAGTGGCCGGTGAGTGTATATTGGTATCACAGATAATATTAAATCTTAAATTAATTTCACATAGATTTAGCAAAAAACTAAAGTGATTTTTATTTATCATCCATAATGGGACAGTCAGACCTACATAATGTTTAAATCTGCTGCATTAAGTTTAAAGTTTAAGCGCTCTAAAAGAGGGAGGGAGATTAATTAAGGTGCATTAAGTGGTGAAATAAATATAATTTACTGTAGCAAGGGATACTACAGAGGGCCCAGGTGGGGTTAGATCCCCAGACTCCCAGGTGAAAGTCACGCACAACTGCCAGTCAGCCAAAGGGATATTCCCTGAGCCTTGTAGCCAGGACATGTCATCAATCGGAGGTCAGTGACAGGACCGCACACTGTCACATTACGAATTTACACGATCTGCAATTTTTTGCCAGCACTCCTCTCTGGCTTTATTCGCACCTACAGTGTTGCTTTTGGCCGTAAAGATTTCTTTGAAATCCTCATAGCTCTGCATTATTAAAACCTGCTCCTCCTGACTGAAATATACGGACCGCCATCTATCCATTTGATCCGGAAGAGGCGTCAAATGACGCGTCAAACGCCCCCTTTCATGTGAACGCGCACAGAGCAGAAAGCAGAAAGCCGCGATTAACAAAGATAGTTGATAACCACCGTCGTGGTACCAGTTATCTCTGATCGCGAGTTTCAGGTTTGTTAAGCCAGCTCACCCAAAGAAAGCCTGGCTGTGTTGAACTTGCTTCGTAGTACACCACTCAGATCTGCTACTGGATATCTATGTTCTAACTACAGATCTACTACTGGATATCTATTTTCTAACTGCAGATCTTTCTTCTAGATATCTACGCTCTAACGGCAGATCTACTGCTGGATATCTATGTTGTTACTGTAGTTGTACTGCTGGATAACTATGTTCTAACTGCAGATCAACTACTGGTTATCTATGTTTTAATTGCAGATCTCCTACTGGATATCTATGTTCCAGTAGTAGTAGTAGCAGTAGTAGTAGTAACAGTTCTGCTACTGGATATCTATGTTCTAATTGCAGATCTACTATTGGATATCTATGTTCTAACTACAGATCTGCTACTGGATATCTATGTTCTAACTACAGATCTGCTACTGGATATCTATGTTCTAACTACAGATCTGCTACTGGATATCTATGTTCTAACTGCAGATCTACTACTGGATATCTATGTTCTAACTACAGATCTGATACTGGATATCTATGTTCTAACTACAGATCTGCTACTGGATATCTATTTTCTAACTGCAGATCTTTCTTCTAGATATCTACGCTCTAACGGCAGATCTACTGCTGGATATCTATGTTGTTACTGTAGTTGTACTGCTGGATATCTATGTTCTAACTGCAGTTCTACTGCTGGATATCTATGTTCTAACTACAGGTCTACTACTGGTAATCTATGTTCTAATTGCAGATCTACTTCTGGATAGCTATGTTCTAACTGCAGTTCTGCTACTGGATATCTACGTTCTAACTAAAGATCTGCTACTGGATATCTATGTTCTAACTGCAGATCTATTACTGGATATCTACGTTCTAACTGCAGATCTACTACTGGATACCTATGTTCTAACTACAGATCTGCTACTGGATATCTATGTTCTAATTGCAGATCTACTACTGGATATCTATGTTCTAACTGCAGTTCTACTGCTGGATACCTATGTTCTAACTACAGATCTACTACTGGATATCTATGTTCTAAATGCAGTTCTACTGCTGGATATCTATGTTCTTACTACAGATCTGCTACTGAATATCTATGTTCAAACTGCAGATCTACTGCTGGATATCTATGTTCTAACTGCAGGTCTACTACTGGATATATATGTTCTAACTGCAGATCTACTACTGGATATCTATGTTCTAACTGCAGGTCTACTACTGGATACCTATGTTCTAACTACAGATCTGCTACTGAATATCTATGTTCAAACTGCAGATCTACTGCTGGATATCTATGTTCTAACTGCAGGTCTACTACTGGATATATATGTTCTAACTGCAGATCTACTACTGGATATCTATGTTCTAACTGCAGGTCTACTACTGGATACCTATGTTCTAACTACAGATCTGCTACTGAATATCTATGTTCAAACTGCAGATCTACTGCTGGATATCTATGTTCTAACTGCAGGTCTACTACTGGATATCTATGTTCTAAATGCAGTTCTACTGCTGGATATCTATGTTCTAACTACAGATCTGCTACTGAATATCTATGTTCAAACTGCAGATCTACTGCTGGATATCTATGTTCTAACTGCAGTTCTACTGCTGGATATCTATGTTCTAACTGCAGTTCTACTGCTGGATATCTATGTTCTAACTGCAGATCTGCTACTGGATATCTATGTTCTAACTGCAGATCTGCTACTGGATATCTATGTTCTAACTGCAGATCTACTACTGGATATATATGTTCTAACTGCAGATCTGCTACTGGATATCTATGTTCTAACTGCAGATCTTCTTCTGGATATCTACGTTCTAACTGCAGATCTAGTTTCAGTTATCTATGGTGTGTTGGTCAGGGTCCAGATGAATCTCAGTCACTAACAGGCTGATAAGACTTTCTTTCTCTCTTTTTCTCCGTCCAGCTTGTGCGTCTGTGTTTACGTGACGTTTGTGAACGCCTCCTGATCTCCATAAATCTGATTGGTTGGGATCTTCTAATCTGCCTGGAGACCCGACGGTGCAGGATGGTGATTGGCTCCTCAGAAAGAGAAAGTAAAGATGCAGTGAACTCGAAGAGAAAGTGGAGACAAAGTGAAAGTAAGAGATGATCAGGATTGATCAGTCACACAGATCAAATGTTTGTTCTCCAGCTGATGTTTGGTTCTCTGCTCCACCACCTGGTGATGAGTTCAGGTACGTAAATCCTACTGGAAACAGCAGCTTTTTCAGCTGTCCTTGACAGAGAGAAAGTGAGAGCACAGATCTTAGGCCTGTTTGAGAAAAAGCTTTGGACAAACTGAGTTAAAAATCAAACTTGGAGTCAACAACCTGAGTTTTTAGTTTTAGATGATTGTTGAGTTGTCTCTGGAGACGGCTGCCGAAGCCGATTCAAGATCCCTCAGTTAAACTGTTTATGATGGTGTAATGTGTCCGCCGTAAAAGTCTATATTTTTTCAAACTTCCTGTTCATATCAGAAAATGATAGATTTTTGTTGTAAAATTAGGAATCTCTAAATAAACCTCAAATTTCACAAAATTAAAACTTTTTATCTTTAAATCATGAAATTTACATAATCTCCACATCATTGTGTTAAAGTCATGAATTTCTTTTTTACACTCACATTGTAACTTTTGGACATAAACTTGCTACTTTACATCCTAAAATCACAAAACTTTGTTGTAATGTAGCATTTTTTTCAACTTTTATTTGTAAAATATCAAAACTGCACTTTTTGACATAAACATATGACTTGATATCCTAAAATCCCTATTTATTTTGTAAAAAATGGAACTGAACTGCAGCTTTTTGTGGTGAAATAGCTGAACGGTTATTCTGTAAGGGGGCGGAGCTTGAGCAACAGCTGGAATACTTGATTATTGTTCACCCCACCAATTATATCAAATGCGTATTTGATGGTTCATAAATGAATATTTTTTAATCTTCATTTATCTGAAACACATCACTGACCTTGACACTGATATGCATATTTAGGTTGTCTCTTACCCATAATTCCTTTCAGCTTCAGGACACTCTCTGTGGGTGTTGGCCACGTACATCTCAGGGTGGACCCAGTTCCCAGAGTTCTCCCTGGTTCTGATGCTGGATGACATCCAGGTGGGGTACTACGAATCAGAGAAAGAGCAACTGGTGAGCAATGGTGCTGGGGGTGAGAAGGGGGCGGGGCTTGGCCTGGAGGTGGAGCTTGTGCTACAGGAAATGCTGCAGGACATGAAGAAGAGGCTGAACATAGCCAGAGATCAGCTGAACCTGACCGCCGCAGGTGTGCATGTGCAACAGCGCTTGACGGGCTGTGAGGTTCTGGCAGACGGTCAGGCAGGGCTTATCATGTTCAGAGACGCCGTCAACGGTGAGGACGCTGACGGCCTGCAGTACAACATGACTCACTTCCTGTACACCTGGCGGAGACGGCTGGCAGTTCCAGTGGGACACGCTGAAGCAGACGTACATGCAGATGATCTACTCCAACGTTTACCTGCCGTTCTGCGTCAGGACTCTGAAACACTTTCAGGAGCGATCCAAACACCTGCTGACGCGTCGTGTTCGACCTCGAGTACGCCTCACATCACAGCCGGTGGTGGGCGGGGCCCAGGTCACCTGTCTGGCCACAGACTTTTACCCTCGCCACATCAACCTGACGCTGCTGCGGGACGGCGAGCCCGTGGACCAGGACCAACTGACCGGCGGCTCGGTGCTGCCCAACGGGAACGGCCTCTACCAGCTGAGGAAGACGCTGACCATCCATGAAGAGGAGCTGCAGAGGAAGCACGAGTACACCTGTGCAGCGTCTCACCTGAGCCTGGACAACCGTCTGGATGTGAGCTGGAGGGCCGAGTCCTTCCGTTCACACAGAGTCCACGTCATCTCTGCTCCTGTGGTCCTGATGGTGGCCACCATCCTGCTGCTGCTGGTGATGAAGATGAGGAGGAGGAGGGCGGGGTCAGAGGATGTATCCTAAGCTTCAGTTGTCTCCAGCTGACTGTTGCTGCTGGAGACTCACAGCAATCCAGGTCACAGTCTCCTACTGCAGGTCTCGCACAGGTGTCCTACTGGACGTGTCATACAGTACGTCTCCTACTGGAGCTGTCCCACTGGAGGTCTCCTACAGGAGGTCTCCTACAGGATGTCTCCTACAGGAGGTGTCCTACTGGAGGTCTCCTACAGGATGTCTCTTACAGGAGCTGTCCTATTGGAGGTCTCCTACAGGAGGTCTCCTACAGGATGTCTCCTACTGGAGCTGTCCCACTGGAGGTCTCCTACAGGAGGTCTCCTACAGGATGTCTCCTACAGGAGGTGTCCTACTGGAGGTCTCCTACAGGATGTCTTTTACAGGAGGTGTCCTATTGGAGGTCTCCTACAGGAGGTCTCCTACAGGATGTCTCCTACTGGAGCTGTCCCACTGGAGGTCTCCTACAGGAGGTCTCCTACAGGATGTCTCCTACTGGATGTGTCCTACAGGAGGTGTCCTACAGGATGTCTCCTACTGGATGTGTCCTACTGGAGGTCTCCTACAGGATGTCTCTTACATGAGGTGTCCTATTGGAGGTCTCCTACAGGAGGTCTCCTACAGGATGTCTCCTACAGGAGGTGTCCTACTGGAGGTCTCCTACAGGATGTCTCTTACAGGAGGTGTCCTATTGGAGGTCTCCTACAGGAGGTCTCCTACAGGATGTCTCCTACTGGAGCTGTCCCACTGGAGGTTTCCTACAGGAGGTCTCCTACAGGATGTCTCCTACAGGAGGTGTCCTACTGGAGGTCTCCTACAGGATGTCTCTTACAGGAGGTGTCCTATTGGAGGTCTCCTACAGGAGGTCTCCTACAGGATGTCTCCTACAGGAGGTCTCCTACAGGATGTCTCCTACTGGAGCTGTCCCACTGGAGGTCTCCTACAGGAGGTCTCCTACAGGATGTCTCCTACAGGAGGTGTCCTACTGGAGGTCACCTACAGGAGGTCTCCTACAGGATGTCTCCTACAGGAGGTGTCCTACTGGAGGTCACCTACAGGAGGTCTCCTACAGGATGTCTCCTACTGGAGCTGTCCTACTGGAGGTCCCCTACAGTACGTCTCCTACAGGGTGTCTCCTACAGGATGTCTCCTACTGGATGTGTCCTACAGGAGGTGTCCTACAGGATGTCTCCTACTGGATGTGTCCTACTGGACGTGTGGTACAGTGATTGATTGGATGAATTTTACTGTTATTGATTGATTTCTCTAAACCACCCGATGAACCACAATGTTGTTTGTCATGTTCACGTGTCCTTTTAGAAGCTGCCAAAGAAAATAACAAAACAATGAACTATCAAAGTAACTTCACTAATTTCTGGATAAAGTATGTGGTTTAATTATACGATATATCTTTCGATCAAATGTGTATTTGTGCAGGTAACAATGTGTCATAATTCTATTATTAAAGATATGCTAAAAAACTATAAAAAAGAGAAATTCAAAACTGTAAAGAATGAAATGTGACTTTCACACTAAACGGGGTCTTCATGGATTTTGTTAAGTTTTCTGACACTCTGTGTCCTTGACACACACACACACACACACACACACACACAGACACACACACACACAGACACTGCTATGGTAGTACAGCATCTCGGGGTGTTCACCAGTGATGGAAGAAGGGAGCCGGAGATCTACAGACGGATTGGTGCAGCGTCTGCTGTGGTGACTCTGTACTGGTCTCTGGTGGTGAAGAGAGAGAGCTGAGCCAAAAGGCAAGACTCTCTGTTTACTGGTAGATCTTTGTTCCAACCCTCACCTATGGTCATGAACTGTGGGCAGTGTAGTTTTCTGTCGTCAGAAGAAGTTTGGAGATCTCCTGGCGACGATGATGTGACTTTTCTTCTCTCGATCTCTTCTCCGGATTCGCCTTGCAGTTCTGAGTGTGTTAATGCTCCAAGCCGACTTTTAAATGTAAAAAACATATTTATTTACAAGAAAAAAGAAGGCATAAATGACAGACTTCTGCAGCGAGTCTGGGATTTCCTGAGCTGATGGTAGGACAATCAAAGAACAACGAAATATGCAGGCTCTTTATAGATAAACAGGCTGGGTCTGTCTCTTACCATTTTTTATAGCTACATAACAGCTTTTGTACATGTGTGTAAATGATATTACATGATCGTCAAAAACGGAGTACGTTACTGATTAGTGCCACCCCCCACCCTCAGGTACTACAGAACGGCGCTGGGCTGTAAAGTCAGTGTGTGAGTGAGAGAGAGAAGCTGCAGGTTTCTGATGGACAAACAGAGAAAGAAGCTCTCAGGTGCTCAAAATAGAAAACAGAAGAGGGAGTTCGTTAGGATGAAGGACAACTTCTCCAAGTGGTTAAAGGACGGCAGGTGAATTATGTCAAGTGTAGCTTGAGCTTCTTTGTGGGGGGGGGGCATGTAAACAAAGTTGGCTAGTATTAGCATAGCAGCAGGTTAGCCTGCTGTTTTCTTGCAGGCGTGTTCTAATCAATTTTTACAATATAACATCATGAAAAAAATGTAAAGAAAGTTTTTAATACAGAGGAAGCTTTCGATTTATTAAAGGTAAAAGCATCTTTAAGTAAACATGAAGTATCATTAACGCCTCTTGAGGCAGAGCCTAGTCCTATTTTTTAGAAATTAAAATATGGTCACCCTAACAACACTACAGTGATGTGATGTATCAGATAAGTCTCATTAGATGCAGCTTCCAATCAATAACTGATATCCATTAAAATTATAATTTGAAATTAAAATTGAATATGTTTTCATATGTGGACTAGCTACTATAGTTTTTAAACCATATAATTTATTTTACACATTCCATTGGTTTTTGTATGTAGTCTGGCTGCTTGTCATATATGTAACTTAAAACATGTTGGAAGAAAGAAACATATATGAAATGTGTAAATTATTTCCATGTGGAACCATACTGCATTATGTGATGTTTCCTCCTCAAGTCTTCTTAGGCTGATGGTTGTCATCAATCTAATATGGACCAGAATGAATTAAGACTGCTCTATTTAACAAAGTTCATGTCATTCAGGGGTGAGGATGGAAGAGGAGAGAAACAAGGCAAGAAGAAAGATGAAGAGTCAGGGGAAGGCACCAGGTTGGTCTAATATTAGGAAGAAGTGTAGGAACAGCTACCTGAAATGAGGAAGATGATGTAAAGATGTGAACCTATTCATTGTGTCCTTTTGGGAAAAGTAGTTCAGGGAGACATGGCGAGTCAGTCATGTTTTTGCATACCCCTCAGACAGTAGGTAGTTGCGCCCCTGCCTTGGGCGTAGTGTTTGTGGTCTCACTAGCAATGCCACATGGGGAGTTTGACGTCGGGATGGTGGTGAGGTTTGTTTTCAACAAGAAGGGATTCCTGACTTGTTATAAGTGAATATCTTTGAGCTCCTTACTCCGGTTGATAATTCAGGTGTTACCGATAATCCTCAGGTTCTGTTTCCCAGCTCAGATGGGTTTGGGTTTGGGGTGTCATGTACGGGTTTGTAGTTAACACGTTTATCAGTCTTTACCTCCTGGTTGATGTGGGACGTGCTATCTAGCTAAGCTTCTCCCGCATGTGGGTGTTTATGATTTGTTGTTTTACCATCATGTGAATTATCTACACAAGCCATGCCCAAACTTCAGAACACCATGGCCCAATTTGAAATGTGAAAAATCTCTGCAGCCCACCGAAACCTTTAATCACAACTGTGATCAACATACAGGACAAGGAACCAGGATCTGATATTAATGTGAGGGGTCAACAAATAAGGTGACACTTGTCATATTAAGTTAAGATGACAGTAGAATAACACTTAACTGGTTTGTTTTATTACTTCTTAATGTTTTTTTAATCATGTCATGAATATTTTACAGTAATTAAAAACATATTTAAAAAAGATCAAGGATTTAAAACACATTTGTTTAATTTTAATGACCTCTCACGGCCCACCTGCAGGCCCAAGACGGCCCACAAGGGGGCCACGGCCCACACTTTGGGAATCACCAATCTACACTATTACTCCACCCTCCCTTTTTCCAAGCATGAGGTCCCGACTCATGTTGATCGTGTTTCAGAGGGCCTAAGTTTTTGGGTGGTCTGGTTCCCTGGTGGGGGATTGTAAATCTGGCCCATCAAGTCCACCATCTGGCGTTTGATTGGGAGAACCTCACAGCTGCAACTATGGATGGATTTCAGGTTTTCTCAGTGGAGGTTCAACCCTGCGTAAAGTGGGTCTGCAAAATCCCCTGGTCTTGGACCAGCTCCTCGAAACACAGGGGGCATATTATACCCACCTGTCATATTATAGGTGAGACATGCTGCACTTATGTTACAAATGTTAGTGATAACATGACCCACATTGTCTCACATCTAAACTACACTTTGCTTCTGCAGACCCAGCATCACAGGGACTCGGCTGAGTCCAGGGGGTTTGATATGTGGACCTGGCTGACCTCTGGTTCCTGGTCCTCTATGTTAGTTAAAGTGTTTACTCCAATCATTTATTTTGATTTTATTTTTCCTTTTGTGTTCCTGTGTGATTCCATGTTTGCCTTACATGATGCTGGAAGCAATTACTTCTTTTTTGCATTCTTATTAATTCAAATGTCGGACTCTCCCCCCGACATGGACTGTGGTGCTGCACCTACGTGTGCTTCTGATACTGAGTAATAATTAGTTAGTGATTTGGGGCCTTTTTCCTACTTGGTTTTGGCCGCGAAGAGTACTTATTCCCATGGTCTATTACTGATCCCTAACTGAAGTGTCGTATGTCCCTGATACTCCCTCTGGAATGTGGTATATCATCACTTCTGATGCTGTAGTCTCCATCTTCCTATGGATCTAGGACACATCTCTGTCTGGGGGTTTAATCTCAGCTTCTTGACATTTTCTGGTTTCATCTGAAGAGAACAACAGTGAGGTCAGAAATCCTGGTTCTGTACCCGACTCACCTGGTCCGTTTGTGCTGCTGAACAACAGACTCGTTTTCTTCTTCAGATATCAAATCCAACTAAATGTTCAACCATTCTTACTGACAATGTCGTGTTTCAGGTTTAAAAATGATCTTCCTGAAATAAAACAGCAGCAGAACAAACATGAATGAAAATAAAGAGTCATTCCACAGCTGCTAATTAAATCAACATTTAATGGATAAATTAGACCTTACTAATGGATTCTTATGATAATGAATGATTTATGAATAAAACTAAAAAATTGTAACTTTAGAAGAGTCCACCAGGTGCAGGAGAGTCTCATCACAGGTAGAAAACACAACATGCCAACATGAAAATCACATTAAACACAGCATGAGGACACTCAGATTAAAACCTGGAGCAAAGCAGCAGAGTCACTACCTTCATAAATTCACTGGACCAGGACACGGCCGTCAGATTTCCCAGAAAGCACCGCAGCTTCATCAGGTGGAGGACATCAAAACAGGAGTTAAAGGTGGAGGTTCAAACCAGAAACTGGGGGGATGGAGAACTTCTTTAAGGCACCATGAGGAAGCAGGCCATGCGCCACTCGAGAGGCCGAATTCCACGTTTGGCATCAGAACGCACCGCGAACGTTTCAGTGGAGAGGAGATCAAATCAGAAAAACGCCTCAGCTGAAAGCAGAGTTCAGTTGAAACCAGCGTGAGCGGAATGATCTCAGTTGAAGACACCAGAATGTTAATCCAGCCTGATGAATCAGTTCATTCATTTCATGCATGAATAAAATTCCCCTTAATAAAACCACTTCTGACCACATGGGGGCAGCACAACACAAGAAACGTCATGTGTCAGACGCAATGAAGTCCACCTCTAGAGGGACAAAGTGGTATTACAGGACATGTCGGCCCATCCCAACTCATTAGGACAGCTTTGGTGGCTCTTCTGTGACCAGAACAGATCTGTGTGCACCCCTCTGGTCAGAAGTGGGATTACTACATAGAGTGGCTTTAAAGTCAGTGACTGTTTTTTTTATCTTTCAGAGTTGTCAGTTTATAAAGTCAGAATTGTTTTTTTCTTCATCCCTCTATCACCACCAAACTTGATTTTTTTGTCCTCAGATGGTTCTAATCTGTCACCATGCAGGCTCAGCCTCAGTAAGAGGCTTGACTGAAACTTGATCAGATTTGTCGAATGTCGTCTGTTTCATCACAGCTCTGAGGGTGTCGTCATGCTCAGCTCTGAGGCATCATCGGTTCCAACTGACTGTTTGGGAATGTTGAGTTTGTGTGAAATGCTGTGAAACTTCAAGGACCAAAGAAAAGGCAGTTTAGCTGCCTGACTGAAGCTTTTTAGGGGAACTGTGGTGAATCATTAATCCAGAACACTGGAAGACTTTAGGGTCACCACTGATCCTCTGAAAGGTTCCTCCCATTATAATGAACTGTCCCTCAAAGCTGGAAACAGCTGCTGTGTCTGGTTTCCAGCGCAGTTATCATCTGTATTGAGGGATGTGTGAGGTAGACTGGTCAGTGACTCCTGGAAATGTTCTTAGAAGTTATGCATTTTGGTAAAACCACCACACATGCAGGTTTGAAAACGGCCTTTGATGAGGGTTGTTGCTGTCAAAAACTGAGCTGCTGCAGGTCCTGGTTCAGGTTGGAAAGTACTGCTGGCCTCATGTCTTTGGACTAAAATGTTACCGTTCAGAAGTGCTGATACAGACCAGCAGGTGGCACTAAAACAGCTCTGAACTGAACTGACAGACCAGCAACCAACACTTCAACAACAATGTAAAGGAGTACAGAGATGTAGCAGCAGACTGCTGACGTCCATGTCCCTGGATCAGCTGTCCTGTAGTCAACCTGTGGATTTAACCGCCTCCGTCTGCAGGAATCAAGCTGTTAGGAGGTCTCAGAAGAAGAATCTGCTACAAGGTTGTTTCTAGTTTTCACTCATGGGAGCATGTCCACGGAGCATGGATGCAAACTGGTGCTAGTGGTGTGGATGCAGATCAGTTTGTTCAGGAACAAACCTGATTACTGGGAACAAAACCTGAAGTCAAGATTACAAAGTCGTCCACAGAACAACAGCTCAGTGGTGATGCAGCGTAGAAGCAGCGACCAAACAGAAGAGGAACCGAGGACACCTGTCAGAGCTGGACGCAGACTTCAGGACCTTCCAGGTTCATCCTGGAGACCTGCGATGGTTCACAGGACCACGGGTTGAACACCTCAGACATGATCAGGACCTCCAGGTTCATCCTGGAGACCTGTGATGGTTCACAGGACCACAGGTTGAACACCTCAGACATGATCAGGACCTCCAGGTTCATCCTGGAGACCTGTGATGGTTCACAGGACCACAGGTTGAACACCTCAGACATGATCAGGACCTCCAGGTTCATCCTGGAGACCTGTGATGGTTCACAGGACCACAGGTTGAACACCTCAGACATGATCAGGACCTCCAGGTTCATCCTGGAGACCTGCGATGGTTCACAGGACCACAGGTTGAACACCTCAGACATGATCAGGACCTCCAGGTTCATCCTGGAGACCTGTGATGGTTCACAGGACCACAGGTTGAACACCTCAGACATGATCAGGACCTTCCAGGTTCATCCTGGAGACCTGCGATGGTTCACAGGACCACAGGTTGAACACCTCAGACATGATCAGGACCTTCCAGGTTCATCCTGGAGACCTGTGATGGTTCACAGGACCACAGGTTGAACACCTCAGACATGATCAGGACCTCCAGTTTCATCCTGGAGACCCTTGATGGTTCACAGGACCACAGGTTGAACACCTCAGACATGATCAGGACCTCCAGTTTCATCCTGGAGACCCGTGATGGTTCACAGGACCACAGGTTGAACACCTCAGACATGATCAGGACCTCCAGTTTCATCCTGGAGACCTGTGATGGTTCACAGGACCACAGGTTGAACACCTCAGACATGATCAGGACCTCCAGTTTCATCCTGGAGACCCTTGATGGTTCACAGGACCACAGGTTGAACACCTCAGACATGATCAGGACCTCCAGTTTCATCCTGGAGACCCTTGATGGTTCACAGGACCACAGGTTGAACACCTCAGAGATGATCAGGACCTCCAGTTTCATCCTGGAGACCTGTGATGGTTCACAGGACCACAGGTTGAACACCTCAGAGATGATCAGGACCTCCAGGTTCATCCTGGAGACCTGCGATGGTTCACAGGACCACAGGTTGAACACCTCAGACATGATCAGGACCTTCCAGGTTCATCCTGGAGACCTGCGATGGTTCACAGGACCACAGGTTGAACACCTCAGACATGATCAGGACCTCCAGGTTCATCCTGGAGACCTGCCATGGTTCACAGGACCACAGGTTGAACACCTCAGAGATGATCAGGACCTCTAGTTTCATACTGGAGACCTGCCATGGTTCACAGGACCACAGGTTGAACACCTCAGACATGATCAGGACCTCCAGGTTCATCCTGGAGACTCCACTAATGTTTGATTTCTCAGCGACATAAAAGCATCAAGTCGTTTCCAACATCCTGTCTGATGTTGTTCTAAACGGGACCTAAAGCACTGGTTTGTGTCAAAACTAAACGTCGTGTGTGGATGGAAGATGGAAATGTGACTTTAGTCCAACAACAACAGGACAGACTTTCTTTTTTTTGGTGAAATCATCTCAACAGGAACTCTGGATGCTCCTGTCAGGTTTAGAAACTGCAGTTTGCACCATGTGGCCTCCACCTCTGCTGTCAGTAAAACAGAACCAGCAGCAGAGCGCCGGACCGGCCGTCCACGTCTCTGAGGCTGGACTAGATCTGGATCCAGGAGCCGCCTCAGGCAGGAAGCAGCAGCTGCTGCAGATCCTCGCCGTCAGGTCCAGTCCGACAGCTCCCCAGTCTCCAAGCAGCCGCCGTGTCGTCGTCCCAGTTCACCATCCCAGTCCCAGACCAGGACCTCACATGAAAAATCCCACAAGTCTTTGCAGTCCGAAAGAGTCAGTGCCATCAGGTGTGAGATCCTGCAGCCGTCACACTCCTCATCTTCATCATCTGAGCCTCAGATGGCGAGTGAGGGTGGGGGGGGAGGGGTCATACCTCCAGGAAGCAGTCGACGGGGGGCCTCCGCTCAACCCCCCTCCACCTCTCCACCTTCTTGATGACCTCAGACACCACGCAGACGGAGGAGGTGAGGGTGATGAGGAACAGCAGGTCTGCAAGAGGAGCAGAGAAGCAGTTAAGGTAGGAACATTTCCCAACGGGGAAAAACCCCTGAAGCTCTCAATCTGAGCTCTCTGACTTTTAAAGCTTCAAGTTGGTCTTCAACAGTCATAAACCCAGTTCTCAGCCCATCCAGCTGTCATTTTAAGAGCTGATGAAGAGATAAATTCAAGTTTATCAGGGACATCCTTGGTCTTCCAATGTGAGCAGTTCTATGGCGACAGTCTCTCTGGTCTCAGGACCCAAACCCGTCTGAGACCATCTGAGTGTCCAGGCAGTAGACCAGCCCTCAGAGGAGCTTCGGCCCAAAAACAACATCCTCCATTTGTCTCAGGTGGCGGGTTGTGACACGTCTGCTTGCTTCTGGAAGGTCACCACCAGCAGCAGACTGAGCAGCGAGCAGGGGGAGGACAAACAGAGTGCTCACTGGAGCACACGGGAAATACAAGATTTTGGCTGCACGAACTAACAGACCCAGAGAGTTTTTGTATTTTATAAAAAAAAAAAAAAAAAAAAGAAAAAAAAAAAGTTGTAGATAGGCTTGGGCACCGAAAAACAATTCCAAGTAGGAATCGGTTCCTAACGTCCGGTTCTGGAATCGTTTTATTCGGTTCCTAAATGTCTGCGCAATTTTTTTTTTGTTTTTGATTTACTACACTAGTTTGTTGATGTTACTCCGCCCGGCGTACTCAACTCCGTGCTAGTGGCGACGTCACGTCCGTCACCGACGGCGTGTTACTGCCAAAGGAGGGTGCACGATTAATATGGCAAAACACCTTCGCCTGCATGGCATCACAAAAATAAAGGAGTGTAGCGTATTTAATTCACTGCGTTGCTCCCGTCGCTTCTTCGACTTCAACAGAGTCCGTTTTCATCCAGAAACTCTTGCCTTCTCATATACAGTGGTACCTCTACTTATGAACGTTTCTACATACGAAATTTTCAGGTTACGAAACACCTCAACGGGAAAATATTGCCTCTAGTTACAAAAGAAATTTCAGGAAACTAAAGGCAGAAATACAGTAGCGCTGCTACTCGCAGCTCCCAGTTTACCGAAGGTAAAAATAGCTGTTGGCTCTGTATCTCGGTTTGAAAGCGGTGCATCCGAGCTGCTCTGCCATTGGCTATCGCTTAGAATCTTCCTGGCATCCCATTGGCTAAGAGGGCGCAGACAGTGTTGCAGACAGGTGAGAAAGGAGGCCTCTGATTGGTCAATTCTACATCCGCATAGAAAAGAGTGCGTCATCGAAGAAATGAGGAAGTACCCACATCTGTACGATTCTTGTTCTCCACACTACAAAGACAGCACATATTCTAGTAATTCATGGAGGGAGATGGTGATGAATGTGGGTCTGGATACGGCCGAGACGGTGAGGAAGTGGAAAAACACAAGAGATATGTTTAGTAAGTTTAGCTAGTTCGTGATTGTCGCTTTTGTGTTGTGGCGTTGAATAACATAGCGGAGACCGCGCGAGTATAAATCAAAAGTGTCTGCGGCATCTCTGCGACAAGCTGATGGCTTGAGTATACACGGCCCTTAACTCAGCAACCCAGGTAAACAAACAATTTTTACCTCCGCCAAGGAGGTTATGTTTTTGCCGGCGTTTATCTGTCTGTTTCTGAAAGAGCAGATATGGTTATCTTCCTAAACAAAAACTGTTGATTTCATTTTTTGTTGGGCAAAATGCATTTTGGAGGCCAACTGCCAACTGTAAGTTGTTTAACATTTAGGCTGTAAGTGAATTCTGTGTATTCTGTGTATGTTTTTATGAAAAAATTCTACTGTTAGATAAGTCGCGATCTGTTGACCTACACATCAAAGAATCGGAATTGAGAATCGTTTTGATCAGGAATCGTTAAAATCCAAACGATGCCCAACCCTAGTTGTAGAGCAGCAGTGAAGAAGTCCAGAGGTGCTGATCTCTATGAAGAACCTTCAAAGATGATGTGTGGCTACCAGCCAGCCCTGGACTCTTCCTGGCTGCTTCAGGTTGAGACGACCCTCAAAGTTGGTGTGAAGAAGCATCGGAGAGAGAAGCTGCGTGACTCAGACTGAAAATGCTCCTCAACTTGGCCTCAAGCTGCAGCTTCTAAAGAGAAACCGTCTGGTTTTTCCAGCCGTGAGATCCCTGCACACAGCGGACTGGGATCTGTGTTCCTGGACTGAAAACCACCAACGTGCAGATTCAGTTCTGTGTTTCTGACTGCTGGACGGTAGGAGGCAGCTGAGCTACTCGCTCTCACGTGAAGGTCTCCAGCAGAAACACAGACGCCTCAGAGACGTACCTGCTCGGACAGAAGCAGCTCCAGACTAAGGGACAGGGTGGTGACCAGTTTCTGACTCTGTGGTGACTTCAAACACCCAACAAAGGGACCACATGAAAATGTTCTGTTTCAACCAAGAACAGCAGCTGGTTGATAAAGTCAGTAAAAGCAGAATCTGAGAGCTTTAATGAAAATCAGGGGACAGCTCTGACTCGGAGGGTTTAAAATGACCAGCTGGAGATCACAAACGCAGTCTGGCGTCTACGACACATCTTCTGAACTCAGACTAACCCTGGTGAGGCTTCCTCTGGTCTGAGGAGACCACAGTGGATCGTGTGTGCAGGTGTCTGAGCTGGATGATGAAACCCGATCTTACCAAGGACGCTGAGGCTTTCTGTCTGGAAGATGCTCTGCAGAGGAGGGAAGTAGATGACCAGGAGCTGGCCCATGATGGAGGCCAGGACGGCGAAGCAGAACGTCTTGTTACTGCAGAGACCCATCTCATGGACCATCCGGGTCTGAGGAGACACAAACACCTGGTTACCTATGTGGTGGCTACCTGAGGACCTGGTCACCTGTGATGGTCGTTACATGAGGACTTGGTTATCTGGGGACCTGGTTACCCATGTGGTGGTTACCTGAGGACCTGGTTACCTATGTGGTGGTTACCTGAGGACCTGGTTACCAGTTATGGTGGTTACCTGGGGACCTGAGTATCTAGGGACCTGGTTACCTATGTGGTGGTTATCTGGGGACCTGGTTACCTATGTCGTGGCAACCTGAGGACCTGGTCACCTGTGATGGTGGTTACCTGAGGACCTGGTTATCTGGGGACCTGGTTACCTATGTGGTGGTTACCTGAGGACCTGGTTATCTAGGGACCCGGTTACCTATGTGGTGGCTACCTGAGGACCTGGTCACCTGTGATGGTGGTTACATGAGGACTTGGTTATCTGGCCACCTGCTTACCTATGTGGTGGTTATCTGGGGACCAGGTTACCTATGTGGTGGTTACCTGAGGACCTGGTTACCAGTTAGGGTGGTTACCTGAGGACCTGGTTATCTGGGGACCTGGTTACCTATGCGGTGGCTACCTGAGGACCTGGTCACCTGTGATGGTGGTTACCTGAGGACTTGGTTATCTGGGGACCTCGTTACCTATGCGGTGACTACCTGAGGACCTGGTCACCTGTGATGGTGGTTACCTGAGGACCTGGTTATCTGGGGACCTGGTTACCTATGTGGTGGTTACCTGAGGACCTGGTTACCAGTTATGGTGGTTACCTGGGGACCTGAGTATCTAGGGACCTGGTTACCTATGTGGTGGTTACCTGAGGACCTGGTTATCTGGGGACCTGGTTACCCATGTGGTGGTTACCTGAGGACCTGGTTACCTATGTGGTGGTTACCTGTGATCGTGAGCTCAGAGCATTGAACATGTCGAAGAAGACAAAGCAGGTGAAGGTCATGGTGGTGTCTCGAGGAGTGATCACGTTGTCCTGCAACTGAAAAACAGAGACCAACACAAGAAGTGAGCTGGAGGACAGGAAGGCTGTTCTCGTCCTCTGAACCTAACCGAACCTCAGACAGTCAGCCTTTCTAAGGTTCCTTTGTCTGGGTTTCATCTCTCTAAACGTCAGGTTCCTAGGTTTGAAGTTCTGGTCTCCGAGCTTTTAGGCTTCAGGTTCCTGGGCTTGGGGTTTCTAGATTTCTTTGTTCTAGCTGACACTGTAAAGGAAGAAAACAGAAAAGAGACCCACCTCTCTCCAGAAGACGAAAAGCGTCCCACAGACGATGATGAACGCCGACACCAGGACCTTGACGATTAGACTGCGGGTGATGATGCTGTCCTTCACGTTACGAGGAGGCTTCCTGATCACGTCGCGGTCCACAGGCTCCACCCCCAAACTGACAACACAAACAGTTCCATCACTCAGATCTGTCATAATTCAGCAGGTCTAAGAAGTTTACTGGAATTCAACAAAGAAACAGCCTACAAGACTGACACTGGCACGACATTTCCCATGATGCTTCTGTACCTCTGAGCTGGCGGTCCGTCCATGATTATGTTGATCCACAGGATCTGCATGGCGTTCAGAGGGTTAGGGAAGTTCATCAGCGTTGCCAAGGAGATGAGTGTCAGCGCCGCGATGCTCCTGGAGACCAGCAGAGGGAGACAGGCTGCATCAGAGGGTGGGGGTCGTTTTAAAAACCCAGATCAATGACACCAAGTCTCCGTTCACACTCACGTGCTCAGCTGGAAGCGGACAAAGTTTTTAATGTTGTTGTAAATTCCTTTTCCCTCCTCGATGGCTGACCTGCATGCAGAGAACAGAAGTTCAGATGTTCATGTTGAGCTTCTAACCACCACTAACCTACGTGGAGAGATGCAGCGTTTCTGGAAAAACAACTAATAACTGATGGTCCTGGTTCTCAGATGAAATGATTTCCTGTTTTATTTAAAGGAAACGAGTCCAGAACTCTGGGCTGCTGGTCCAAACAGGAACTGAGAGGAGCGAGAAGAGTGAGGAGAACAAGAGGAGCGAGAAGAGCGAGGAGAACAAGAGGAGCGAGAGGAACGAGGAGAACAAGAGGAACGAGAGGAGCGAGAGGAACGAGAAGACCGAGAGGAACAAAAGGAGCCTGAGAAACAAGGAGCTCAGCATCCCAGTAATGAGACAGGTTTGGAATAGGGTTGGGAATCGAGAACCGGTTCCTGTAGAGAACTGGTTCCTGTAGAGAACTGGTTCCTGTAGAGAACTGGTTCCATGTGTTTCAATTCAATGGAATCGTTTGGCAGTTTATCTAGCGATTCTCTAATCGATTCCAACCAGCACGAATCTCACGTAATTTACGCAAGTTACGCACAGTCAGTTCCAGAAAGCACTTACGTGATTAAGTTACGTCGGTTTAGCACACATATTAGAGTTGTAAACAACAATGGCGCCCACCAGGTTCAAACGCTCCAAAGTTTGGCTTCATTTCACCAAAGAAAGATGGCAACAAGGCAACTTGCAGTCATTGTAAAGTGGAGATAACAGCGTCGGGAGGGAACACGACTAACATGCAGAAACATTTGTTCACACAACATGCGATAATGAGTGTCATGTTTTTCGATAAAGAATCGAATCGTTAAACAGTATCGATAATGGAATCGGAAGAATCTCATCAATTCCCAGTTTGGAACCAGACTGATGAGACGAGCTCAGCTGTGACTGAAGCTCACAGACCTGAGATCAGCATCAGTCTTTACTGAAGGGAGGCTCCACATGTACAAAGTTCTGATGGCGCCGTTCAGTCAAACAGTCAGAGAAATAAGGCAAAAAAGGGAAAATTTCACTTTATAAATTCATGAAAAGAGAGGATTCAATACTTATACTAACTATTTACAAACTAGCAAGACATGACATAAAAAACAAAAGAATGGTGAATTTATAAACTTGATATTTATAAATAAAGCACAGACATTCTAACACATGGAACACAAACTAATGAAATCATCAGTCAAACTGAATTCATAGCCTCGAAACGTGGGGAAAAGAAAGAAAGATAACCTTGTAAAATGAAATAATCACAAAAAACTAAAGTTTGCAGAGACAAACTGAGAATTTTTGGCTTTATATAAAATTGTAAATTTAAGAAAAGAAAAAAAAAAGAGACAGGTTACAGTGAACATCAGAAATTCCCAAAAGGAAAAGGGGAAAAAATGACTTCATAAAGCTGCATTCTTGTGAAAATAGCCTTTGGTATCACAGCTCAGATGAATATCTGAGGAATTACTTCAGTGCTGTATTTAAACGACCTTATTCCAGAGTGGACTAACAGTTTTGGGCCCCCTGGTGGCTACTGGGGGCCAGTGCAGTGTCAGGTGTGTGCATTAACTACGTTCCTGTGGGAGCGGGCCACTCACATGATGGTCTGGAAGTCGTCGTCCACCAGGATCATGTCGGCAGCCTCCTTGCAGACGTCGGTGCCCGTCCGGCCCATGGCCACGCCGATGTCAGCGGCCTTCAGAGCCACGGCGTCGTTCACCCCGTCACCCGTCATGGCCACCACAGCGCCGAGGTTCTGGAGAGACTGCAGAGGAGAAGAACTGTCATCAGCTCCCAGGTCTGAGCCTGACACCTCTGGTCACGTGATGCTCTCAGACAGTCGCTCTGCTCACCTTGACGATCTTCAGCTTGTGTCGTGGACTGGCTCGGTAAAACACAGATATCTGTGGAGAGAAGGCCGAGTCTTTAACATCGGTCCTGACCTCCAGAGGGCTCCTGAGTGTTGTGTTCTCACCCTGGGTACGACGTTGGACAGCTGCAGCAGGTCCAGCTGGTCCACCTCCTCTCCAGACAGACACTGACATCCTTTGGAGTACAGACCCAGACGGCTGGCTGCAGACGGAGAACCACACCAGCTTCAGCTCACGCTTACTCTGACAAACCAGGATGGACCGTTTGTCTCTTCTTCACACATGCATGCATGCCAGATACTGACTCAACACCGAGTACGAGAGGTGCACGACTGATAAAGCAAGAAATAAAAGTTTTGAAAAAAGAGGTATACCTGGAGCTTCCAGAACTAAAACAAGGAAACAAACGACCACTAAAGCCCAGCAAGGTTAGCTGTATCTGCAGATGGGTCCTCTCCCCCACATGGGACCCCTCAACATTCAGTTCAGAATCAGAAATCAGCCATCTGCTGTCCTTGATTCTAAAACTGCATTGGTCATAGAAACACCAACACCAGCTCATTTAAATGCCCTTTTCACATCTCTTTTATCCTGAACTCTGAAGTCAGAGGAGGCGGCTGCAGAACCAGCAGTGACTCTAGCTCGAGCCAGACATCCTCAATACCAAGACTCTGAGTTCCAGCAGGTCAGTCCCAACACAGACAGAAGGAGCTGCTCTGGAAGTCACTGGACAGACATTCAAGCAGAGCAAGGAAGCTCAAGACAGAGCGCCTCAACCAGGCTGCACAGGAGGAGGAGCGCTGCTGAAAATGGTTTGGCAGTAAAAACTTAATTCTGCTGCCATCGTGGCTCTCCAAGTCATCACATGAATCCCACATCTGACCCACTGAGACTGGTTCTGTGCATTCTGCACCAGCAGAAGTGGGTGTGAAGGGGAGAGGCACCAGACCCGAGTCTCAGGAGGTCATTTTCACCCGGCCAGAGGCTGCAGATATGAGACAACGATTCTCTGACCTATAGAAACAGCAGTCTCCTGGGAGTCCCCGGTGATCATCTTGATGGCCACTCCGGAGCCGATGAGCATGCCGACGGCCTCTTTGACTCCCGTCCGTGGGCGGGTCGATGATGCCCACCAGACCCAGGAAGTTAAGGCTCCCCATCTGAGCCCCTGAAGCGAACGCCAGCACTGAAAGAGAGGGCGACAGAGACGTGAGCTGAAGCTGAAGAAGATGAGCGCTTCATGCAGCGTCGCTGGTCCTTCCTCACCTCTGAGGCCCGCCGTGCCCATGTAGCTGATCTGCTGCTGGTAGAGCTCCCTCTGCTGCTGGCTGAGGGGAAGAGCAGAACCCCTGCTGTTGTAGGAGCTGCAGAAGCGAATCACCTGCTCGTAAGCTCCCTTCATGAAGTAAAGTCCAGCCTTGTCCTGAGGGAGGGTAGACATCTGAGATGAGTCCCAGCGACAGCCACCGTGCAGACAGATATGGATCTGTATATTTACAGCTTTACTTTTATGTCTTCCAACACATGCTTACTGGACGAGCTCATAGGAGGGTTCAGACTGGAGTGTTGCAGCAGCATTTTACCACATAACTTACCTCCAATAAATACCACGTCGGCACAGATATCTCCCAAGAAAAAGTATGTGAACCCCTTACAATGACTAGTTTTCTGCATTTATTTGCCATCAAATGTGACCTGATCAGAGTAAAAGAAAAAAAAAACATTCTAAAGACATAACAGCTGATTCACAGTGTCTCTGGATCATCCCTCTCCACAGCTGCTTTAGCGTAGACAGCTGCTTGAGTCACAGCTGCTTCAGCGTAGACAGCTGCTTCAGTGTAGACAGCTGCTTGAGTCACAGCTGCTTCAGCGTAGTCACAGCTGCTTCAGCTCAGTCACAGCTGCTTCAGTGTAGACAGCTGCTTGAGTCACAGCTGCTTCAGCTCAGTCACAGCTGCTTCAGCTCAGACACAGCTGCTTCAGTGTAGACAGCTGCTTGAGTCACAGCTGCTTCAGCGTAGACAGCTGCTTGAGTCACAGCTGCTTCAGCGTAGACAGCTGCTTCAGTGTAGACAGCTGCTTGAGTCACAGCTGCTTCAGCTCAGTCACAGCTGCTTCAGTGTAGACAGCTGCTTGAGTCACAGCTGCTTCAGCTCAGACACAGCTGCTTCAGCGTAAACAGCTGCTTCAGCAGACTCAAGCTGCTGCAGTCACAGCTGCTTGAGTCACAGCTGCTTCAGCATGGACAGCTGCTTCAGCTCAGACACAGCTGTTTCAGCTGAGTCACAGCTGCTTCAGCTCAGACACAGCTGTTTCAGCTCAGACACAGCTGTTTCAGCTCAGACACAGCTGCTTCAGCTCAGACACAGCTGCTTCAGTGTAGGTAGCTGCTTCAGCTCAGGCACAACTACCTCCGTTGAGACATCTGTTTCCACTCAGGCACATCTGTAGGATGTCTGGTGTGAACGGCTCTCTGGAGCTCATTCCACAGCATCTCTGTGGGGTTCCAATCTGGACTCTTACTGGACCAGTCCAGAAGATGGTGGATTTACTGCCATGTTCAGGGTCACTGTCCTGCTGCATCACCCAACTTCTACTGAGCTTCAGCTATCGGGCAGACACCCTGATGTTATCCTGGAGGAGATTTTAGGAAACTTGGGGATTCATTTCACCATCCATGATGGTGAGCGCTCCTGGCCCAAATCATGATGCTCCCTCCACCATGCCTCATCATTTCCTGCTTGTTCAGTGAAGTGATGTCTTCAAGCCCTTAGCTTTTACTCCTGGGTTCTCCTTCACCTCACTGAGGATTCTGCATTGGGTTTTCGGAATCATCTTGGAGGGACACCCACATCTAGGAAGACTAGCAGCTGCACTAAACTCCATTTCTGTGGACTGATGGATGAACACACCCTCTGAGATGACTTTGCATCCTTTCCAGCCTCATGCAGATCAACCACTCTTCATGGTATGTCCTCAGAGGTCTCCTCTTAGCGAGGCGTGGTTCACATCAGCAGATGATTGGTTCTGGACTGAACATCAAGCTCTGACAGGGTGGTGCAGAGTGAAGCCAGCTGCTGTGAGGTGTTCTGTCTCAGGTCTGCTCCGGTCCTGATGAGCAGCAAACTGTCCAGGAGCTCTAAACCTCCAAACTCATTTAATTATGGATGCAGTCAGTATCTGAGTTTTATTTATGACTAAGATGTAGATCAGGTAAGACTGTATGACAAAAATAATGCAGAAAACCACTGGATTTCAAAAGCCTTCTTCAGTTTCAGCCTGTTAAAGAGGGGCTACACTACCAAGATTATGATGAACATCTCTGTGGAGAAAACTCCTTCCTGGAGTTGTGATCCAGAGATGTTGATGGCAGGTGCAGCGTGGCCTCACCTGCTGAGTGCGATGAACACATCGGACCGCCATCCACTTCTGCTCTGAGGTGAAAGGATGCTCCTCCAGACGGACGTACTCCTGCTGCAGACTCTCCAGGCCCATCTGGAGGACAGGCACACAACACTCATATCAGGCTTTATTCTCGTTCAATCACCCGTCAGACGCTCTTATCCAAATGAGAGCAGGTGACGGCAGAAATCAGGAGAGACGGGGCGTCACTGCTGCTGCAGGGCTGGCCTCAGCCCACCCACATCTGGATCTTTAACACCCAGTTAGAAGATTGTTCAGCTGGGTTGCAGTTGATGTTTCTTTTTTTGAATTTCTAACTTCTGACAGGGTGAAAGATCACAACCTTGGCAGGTTATTTTCCACTGCGCTGCTGACAGACGCTCGTTACATCAGGACTCACTTCTCTGCAGGCTTCATGGAGTCCCAGATGTCCTCTGTGACTCCTGCACAGCAGCAGCTCCTTCGACACTGCTGGAGTTAGTTCCTGGTTCAGCAGAAGGCTAAAGGGCTGTTCCACTGCTTTTTACAGCACTGAGACCACATGAGGTCTCATGTGGTCCCAACCAAAAATCACTGATCTAAACCACTCAGACCTGGATTCAATTATCTCTTAGTCTCTAAAGACCACATCAGAGTTTGTCCTGTTATATCTATCAGCACATCCAACATAACTGCCTACAACTGGCTCTGCTTCCATCTCAATCCATCATGCTCTGGGTCTCTGTAAAGCGCCTAGAGACAATTGACATTGTAACAGATGCTATACAAATAAAATTGAATTGAATCACATGGGCCGACATGAAAAAAATCAAAAATTGTACCTTTCCACACAGCTTTAAGATGTCTAATCATCATCTCAGGCTGCATACAAACTTATTTCCTGTTTTTAGATTTGACTCTGAACATATTCAGTGTCCATATTCTCCCCCATCTCATCCTAAATCACCTTCTTCCTAGTCAGTGGGAGTTCATTGTCACTTCAAAACCAGAAATTTCCATGACCAGAAAAAGCTCTAATTGCAGCAGTATGACCAGTGCCAGCCGGTGCTGCCACCCAGTGGAGACCATCTTTATGGTACTTGGGTTTCCCCTGTTAGAGGGAGAATGGGGTCTGATAAATAAATCAGTCTGTTTAATGTGTGTGTGAGTGAGAGGAAGTGTTGTAAAAGCTCCTTCAGTGGTTCCTGGACCAGACAGGACCCTGAACGTCTCAGCTGACCCAGACTGATGCAGTTCCCTGTTAACAAGAGGACCTGAGATGACCCTGAACGTCTCATCTGACCCAGACTGATGCAGTTCCCTGTTAACAAGAGGACCTGAGACGACCCTGAACGTCTCAGCTGACCCAGACTGATGCAGTTCCCTGTTAACAAGAGGACCTGAGATGACCCTGAACGTCTCATCTGACCCAGACTGGTGGAGTTCCCTGTTTACAAGAGGACCTGAGATGACCCTGAATGCCTCATCTAACCCAGATGATGCAGTTCACTGTTAACAAGAGGACCTGAGATGACCCTGAACGTCTCATCTGACCCAGATGATGCAGTTCACTGTTCACAAGAGGACCTGAGATGACCCTGAACACCTCATCTAACCCAGATGATGCAGTTCACTGTTAACAAGAGGACCTGAGATGACCCTGAACGTCTCATCTGACCCAGATGATGCAGTTCCCTGTTAACAAGAGGACCTGAGATGACCCTGAACGTCTCATCTGACCCAGACTGATGCAGTTCCCTGTTAACAAGAGGACCTGAGATGACCCTGAACGTCTCGTCTGACCCAGACTGATGCAGTTCCCTGTTAACAAGAGGACCTGAGATGACCTTGAACATCTCATCTGACCCAGACTGATGCAGATCCCTGTTCACAAGAGGACCTGAGACGACCCTGAACGTCTCATCTGACCCAGATGATGCAGTTCCCTGTTCACAAGAGGACCTGAGATGACCCTGAATGTATCATCTGACCCAGATGATGCAGTTTCCCTGTTAACAAGAGGACCTGAGATGAACCTGAACGTCTCATCTGACCCAGACTGATGCAGTTCCTTGTTCACAAGAGGACCTGAGATGACCCTGATCATCTCATCTGACCCAGACTGATGCAGTTCCCTGTTAACAAGAGGACCTGAGACGACCCTGAACGTCTCAGCTGACCCAGACTGATGCAGTTCCCTGTTAACAAGAGGACCTGAGATGACCCTGAACGTCTCATCTGACCCAGACTGGTGGAGTTCCCTGTTTACAAGAGGACCTGAGATGACCCTGAATGCCTCATCTAACCCAGATGATGCAGTTCACTGTTAACAAGAGGACCTGAGATGACCCTGAACGTCTCATCTGACCCAGATGATGCAGTTCACTGTTCACAAGAGGACCTGAGATGACCCTGAACACCTCATCTAACCCAGATGATGCAGTTCACTGTTAACAAGAGGACCTGAGATGACCCTGAACGTCTCATCTGACCCAGATGATGCAGTTCCCTGTTAACAAGAGGACCTGAGATGACCCTGAACGTCTCATCTGACCCAGACTGATGCAGTTCCCTGTTAACAAGAGGACCTGAGATGACCCTGAACGTCTCGTCTGACCCAGACTGATGCAGTTCCCTGTTAACAAGAGGACCTGAGATGACCTTGAACATCTCATCTGACCCAGACTGATGCAGATCCCTGTTCACAAGAGGACCTGAGACGACCCTGAACGTCTCATCTGACCCAGATGATGCAGTTCCCTGTTCACAAGAGGACCTGAGATGACCCTGAATGTATCATCTGACCCAGATGATGCAGTTCCCTGTTAACAAGAGGACCTGAGATGAACCTGAACGTCTCATCTGACCCAGACTGATGCAGTTCCTTGTTCACAAGAGGACCTGAGATGACCCTGATCATCTCATCTGACCCAGACTGATGCAGTTCCCTGTTAACAAGAGGACCTGAGACGACCATGAACCTCTCATCTGACCCAGACTGATGCAGTTCCCTGTTAACAAGAGGACCTGAGACGACCCTGAACGTCTCATCTGACCCAGATGATGCAGTTCCCTGTTAACAAGAGGACCTGAGACGACCCTGAACGTCTCATCTGACCCAGACTGATGCAGTTCCCTGTTTATAAGAGGACCTGAGACGACCCTGAACGTCTCATCTGACCCAGATGATGCAGTTCCCTGTTAACAAGAGCACCTGAGACGACCCTGAACGTCTCATCTGACCCAGACTGATGCAGTTCCCTGTTTATAAGAGGACCTGAGATGACCCTGAACGTCTCATCTGACCCAGATGATGCAGTTCCCTGTTAACAAGAGGACCTGAGACGACCCTGAACGTCTCATCTGACCCAGATGATGCAGTTCCCTGTTCACAAGAGGACCTGAGATGACCCTGAATGTATCATCTGACCCAGATGATGCAGTTCCCTGTTAACAAGAGGACCTGAGATGAACCTGAACGTCTCATCTGACCCAGACTGATGCAGTTCCTTGTTCACAAGAGGACCTGAGATGACCCTGATCATCTCATCTGACCCAGACTGATGCAGTTCCCTGTTAACAAGAGGACCTGAGACGACCCTGAACGTCTCAGCTGACCCAGACTGATGCAGTTCCCTGTTAACAAGAGGACCTGAGATGACCCTGAACGTCTCATCTGACCCAGACTGGTGGAGTTCCCTGTTTACAAGAGGACCTGAGATGACCCTGAATGCCTCATCTAACCCAGATGATGCAGTTCACTGTTAACAAGAGGACCTGAGATGACCCTGAACGTCTCATCTGACCCAGATGATGCAGTTCACTGTTCACAAGAGGACCTGAGATGACCCTGAACACCTCATCTAACCCAGATGATGCAGTTCACTGTTAACAAGAGGACCTGAGATGACCCTGAACGTCTCATCTGACCCAGATGATGCAGTTCCCTGTTAACAAGAGGACCTGAGATGACCCTGAACGTCTCATCTGACCCAGACTGATGCAGTTCCCTGTTAACAAGAGGACCTGAGATGACCCTGAACGTCTCGTCTGACCCAGACTGATGCAGTTCCCTGTTAACAAGAGGACCTGAGATGACCTTGAACATCTCATCTGACCCAGACTGATGCAGATCCCTGTTCACAAGAGGACCTGAGACGACCCTGAACGTCTCATCTGACCCAGATGATGCAGTTCCCTGTTCACAAGAGGACCTGAGATGACCCTGAATGTATCATCTGACCCAGATGATGCAGTTCCCTGTTAACAAGAGGACCTGAGATGAACCTGAACGTCTCATCTGACCCAGACTGATGCAGTTCCTTGTTCACAAGAGGACCTGAGATGACCTGATCATCTCATCTGACCCAGACTGATGCAGTTCCCTGTTAACAAGAGGACCTGAGACGACCATGAACCTCTCATCTGACCCAGACTGATGCAGTTCCCTGTTAACAAGAGGACCTGAGACGACCCTGAACGTCTCATCTGACCCAGATGATGCAGTTCCCTGTTAACAAGAGGACCTGAGACGACCCTGAACGTCTCATCTGACCCAGACTGATGCAGTTCCCTGTTTATAAGAGGACCTGAGACGACCCTGAACGTCTCATCTGACCCAGATGATGCAGTTCCCTGTTAACAAGAGCACCTGAGACGACCCTGAACGTCTCATCTGACCCAGACTGATGCAGTTCCCTGTTTATAAGAGGACCTGAGATGACCCTGAACGTCTCATCTGACCCAGATGATGCAGTTCCCTGTTAACAAGAGGACCTGAGACGACCCTGAACGTCTCATCTGACCCAGACTGATGCAGTTCCCTGTTAACAAGAGGACCTGAGACAACCCTGAACGTCTCATCTGACCCAGACTGATGCAGTTCCTTGTTAACAAGAGGACCTGAGACGACCCTGAATGTCTCATCTGACCCAGACTGATGCAGTTCCCTGTTAACAAGAGGACCTGAGACGACCCTGAACGTCTCATCTGACCCAGATGATGCAGTTCCCTGTTAACAAGAGGACCTGAGACAACCCTGAACGTCTCATCTGACCCACACTGATGCAGTTCCCTGTTTACAAGAGGACCTGAGACGACCCTGAACGTCTCATCTGACCCAGACTGATGCAGCCAGACGTTTGATGAGGAACCAGCAGGAGAGACCAGATCTGCTGAACCCAGTCTTCTTCCAAATGAAACCCCTAGCAGACCTCTGTGTCCTGGGGTTTGCTAGAGCAGACTGGGAGGGAGCCTTCAGTCACAGTGGAACCTGCAGGTGAGTGTCTGAGATGCAGACAGCCTCCATGTCTCCAGGAATGATTTCAGTTTTTACCTTCATGGCGAGGGCGATGAGCGCTCCCTCCGTCGGTCGTCCCAGCAGGTTCTGGTTCCTGATGACCGAGTCGTTGCACACACAGCCAACCTGACACACAAAACATCCTTAACACATGTCTTCATCTGTGTCTCCAGGGAAACTTTCAGTACATCTCTAAAGACAACACAATCTGCTGCTCTGTCAAGTCCTATTTTCACCCACTTCGGTTTAACCCAGCTTCTTTCACTCTCAGAAACATCATCCAAACTATTCAAACATGTGAAGCCAGCGTCAGTTGTATTTTTGTCTTCACACATCCTTCAGCATGACTTCCGGTCTTTGAAAACCTCGGGGGACTCCTGACAAACCTGGGTTTATTAGATCAAGGTTCAGGTTTGTTCTGAGATCAGAAGTTTGAACTTTTCATCAACTCACCTCTACGATTTTGCTGATTGACGGGCAGGAAAAGCCGTGGATGATCTCTCCTCCCACTAAAACCTCTCCGGCTCCGTTGTAGCCGACACCTGTCACCTGCAAGACAACGCTGTGGGTTAACAACACCTCACTGGACTCATGAGTAAACCAGCAGATACATGTCGGACTGCAGACTATGTGTCTGTGATCTACATCACTTGACTGGTCTCTATGGCAACATCAGGTCCAAAACCAGACGTGCTCCTGTCTCAGACAATCCTGTTGGGTCCTACCAGCATCAGCATCATCATCATCATCATCCAGTGAAAAGTCTCTGAAAAGCACCTTAAGACAATCTGTATCTTAATAGACCAACAAAGTTGGTCTGAACTGAATTGGATGGACAGGCCTGTCTCCGGGGCCTGTCTCCGAGGCCTGTCTTGGAGGTCTGTCTTTCTCTCAGTAGGAGTTTTATTTTACTTGACATTTTTCTTTGATTCGGGGGTTGGGGGGGTCAACAGCTACAGTGCTCTACAGCTACAGTGGTCTGCAGCTTGTAAACCTGTAGACCACTGGACAGGATGAGGAGGAGGAGGATGATAACAGCTGCAATCTCATTTGTCTGATGATGACTTCAATCAGCTCTCCATGAATGAAAAAGAACCCTTTTCCTCTTGTGAAGTGGTCTGGAGCTGCTCCTGTACTGGGCCAATCACAGTGGGGCAAGCTACCAGTCAAAACCACCAAGATGGCAGCAGAATTACTAACAACCATGGATCAACAGGGTTTTACTGTGAAATGACAACAAGCTTTCACCAACATTCAGTCCAGGGGAACTATAAACGACACCAACAATTAGGATGGCTAGGGACATCTGAAGCTTCTGTCAGCTGTAACGCTGCTGTTCAGTCAGGGGCGCCGCTAGGGATTTTGGGCCCCATGAAAAGAATCTTTACCAGGCCCCCCAACACAGAGGCAAAATTTGTTGATGCTGTTTTTGATCATCATTAGGGGCCCCTCTGGGCCCCCCTCAATCATGGGCCTCTATAATCCGTATCCTTTACCCCCCCTTTTCGGCGCCCCAGTGTTCAGTCAGCTAAATGACACAGACTCAGTCTGACTGGACACGCTCATCTGGAATAACTGGATGGAAGATGTGAAGTGGGGGGTCTGTGGAGGTCCACACCTCAGCGTGGAGGCCGTCTGACGTGAAGAGCTGCGTCACCGTCATCTCGTTCTTGGTCAGAGTTCCCGTCTTGTCTGAACAGATCACGTTACAGCAGCCTGACAAAGAAAACCACCAAAACCCACGTTAACGGACAGAACAGCAGCTCAGCACATAAAACAAACGTTGTTCTTAAATGGTTTTACTCAGAAACACCAAAGCACGCACCCAGAGTTTCCACGATGGGGAGCTTCTTGACGATGGCCCTCTTCTTCACCATTCGCATCACTCCGAGCGCCAGCGTCACCGTCACCACGATGGGTAAACCCTCAGGGATGGCAGCGACGGCCAGACTGACGGAGGAGAGACAACCCATGAGACAACAGCCGAGTCTGCACACTGAAGCAGGGTCTGACGTGGGTGAAGCTGCCGGCAGGTAACCCGACCCTGAAACAAGTCAGCAGGTCCTGCGGCTGATGCTGCAGACAGTCAGGACCTTAACCTGGATGAGCCTCTGGAAGCCGTCTGAGGAACAGCCGTCAATGACACCTCAACCTTTGAACTCAGCTGATTGGCCAACTCTCGCCATCTCCAGTAACTCTTAACAAAAGGAACCAGTGTAAACTCTGAACCTCCTTCCTGGTTTTGCTGTGGGTCACCAAACACCAGGCCTCAGTCTGAGCTCCTTTCTTCAGCTGCTGGATATCCCCACCTTCCTGTGGCCATCCAACACCACACAGTTTCTATCTGCAAGTATGTGGAAGTATTTGTTTCCTTTTTTCATCATCTGTGGCCTGATGTTCTGCCGTCTGCTGCACCATGTCAGGTGGTTGGAAGCTGAGGTGGAAACCACGATCACAGACTGAAAATGTGGACTGAAAATGTTTGTACAAAATAAAAGATTTTCAAATTTCCTCCTAAACCTCACGTTTGCTGCCTTTAGCTGAATTTAGTATTTTAGGACTGAAGAAGACTGGATGTGGAACTGGAACATTTGCTGCAGACACTTTAGTTGAGCCAAAGCGACTGTCTGTTGGTGTCCAACACCTGAGGTGAACACAGGTGAAGAGGATGCTCATCCGTTTTCCTTTTTACTGGCAAAAGTAGCAGTTTTACGGCAAAAAGCTGCAATTACCGTATTTTCTGGACTATAAGTCCTGTTTTTTTCAGTAGTTTGGCTGGTCCTGCAACTAATATGTCAAAAATATCCTCCATGTCTCCATGACAACAACAGAACATCGTCTACACTCACAACAACTGAACACTGATACTGAAAAAATGACAAGAGTAAATCATAAAGACTGAGAGAACACAGATATGACACCAAAAAGAAAAAGCTCTACTGCAGAATTTAACCTGAAGATGATAAAATGTGCAGCTGAAAACAGTAATGGAGCAGCAGAAAGTTTGGAGTGATGAAAAACTAGTAGAAAAGCAGAGAAACCTCTGACAGCTATGAAACAATCAGAGAAGGAGAACCATGGACTGAAACATGGACAGAGATGGAGGAACGAGACCACAGACGGAGGAAAGAGTCCACAGATGGAGGAACCAGTCCACAGACGGAGGAACGAGACCACAGACGGAGGAACGAGACCACAGACGGAGGAACGAGACCACAGACGACACACAGACGAGAACGAGACCACAGACGAGGAACGAGACACAACGGAGGAACGAGTCCACAGACGAAGGAACGAGACCACAGAACGGAGGAACGAGACCACAGACACAGACGGAGGAGACCACAGACGGAGGAACGAGACGAGACCACAGACGGAGGAACGAGACCACAGACGGAGGAACGAGACCACAGACGGAGGAACGAGACCACAGACGGAGGAACGAGACCACAGACGGAGGAACGAGACCACAGACGGAGGAACGAGACCACAGACGGAAGGAACGGAGACCACAGACGGAGGAACGAAGACCACAGACGGAGGAACGGACACAGACGGAGGAACGAGTACCACAGACGGAGGAACGAGACCACACGAGACGGAGGAACGAGACCACAGACGGAGGACCACAACGAGACCACAGACGGACGAGAACGAGACCACAGACGGAGGAACGAGACCACAGACGGAGAACGGACCACAGACGAGGAACGACAGACAGACGGAGAACGAGACCACAGACGGAGGAACGAGTCCACAGACGGAGGAGACCCAGACGAGGAGGACGAGACCACAGACGGAGGAACGAGAACCACAGACGGAGGAACGAGACCACACGGACGGAGGAACGAGTCCACAGACGGAGGAACGAGACCACAGACGGAGGAACGAGACCACAGACGGAGGAACGAGACCACAGACGGAGGAACGAGACCACAGACGGAGGAACGAGACACAGACGGAGGAACGAGAGACGAGACAGGACGGAGAACGAGACACAGACGAGGAACGAGACCACAGACGAAGGAACAGACCACAGACGGAGGAACGAGACCACAGACCACGGAGGAACGAGACCACAGACGGAGGAGGAACGAGACCACAGACGGAGGAACGACGACCACGAGACGAGGAGGAACGAGACACACAGAGGAGGAACGAGACCACAGACGGAGGAACGAGACCACAGATGGAGGAACGAGACCACAGACGGAGGAACGAGACCACAGACGGAGGAACGAGACCACAGACGGAGGAACGAGACCACAGACGGAGGAACGAGACCACAGATGGAGGAACGAGACCACAGATGGAGGGAACGAGACCACAGACGGAGGAACGAGACCACAGACGGAGGAACGAGACCACAGACGGAGGAACGAGTCCACAGACGAAGGAACGAGACCACAGACGGAGGAAAGGAGACGGAGGAGACACGAGACACAGACGGAGGAACGAGACCACAGACAGACGGAGGAACGAGACCACAGACGGAGGAACGAGACCACAGACGGAGGAACGAGACCACAGACGGAGGAACGAGACCACAGACGGAGGAACGAGTCCACAGACGAGGAACGAGACCACAGACGGAAGGAACGAGACCACAGACGGAGGAACCAGTCCACAGACGAGAACGAGACCACAGACGGAGGAACGAGACCACAGAGACGGAAGGAACCAGTCCACAGACGGAGGAACGAGACCACAGACGGAGGAACGAGACCACAGACGGAGGAAAGACAGACCACAGAACGGAGGAACCAGTCCACAGACGAGGAACGAGACCACAACGGAGGAACGAGACCACAGACGGAGGAACGAGACCCACACACGGAGGAACGAGTCCACAGACGGAGGAACGAGACCCACCACAGACGGAGAGAACGACCACAGACGGAGGAACCAGTCCACAGACGGAGGAACGAGACCACAGACGGAGGAACGAGACCCAGACAGACAGAGGAAAGAGCCACAGACGGAGGAACCAGTCCACAGACGGAGGAACGAGACCACAGACGGAGGAACGAGTCCACAGACGAGTCCACAGACGGAGGAACGAGACCACAGACGAGGAAGGAACGAGAACCACAGACGGAGGAGGAACGAGACCACAGACCACAGACGGAGGAACGAGACCACAGACGGAGGACGAGACCACAGACGAGGAGGAACGAGACCACAGACGGAGGAAGGAGACCACAGACGGAGGAAGAGAGAGACCACAGACGGAGGAACGAGACCAAGACGGAGGAAGAGACCACGATGGAGGAACGACCACAGACGGAGGAACGAGACCACAGACGGAGGAACGAGACCACAGACGAGGAACGAGTCCACAGACGGAGGAACGAGTCCACGGAGGACGAGACCACAGACGGAGGACGAGACCACAGACGGAGGAACGAGACCACAGATGAGGACCACAGACGGAGGAACGAGACCACAGACGGAGAACGAGCCACAGACGGAGGAAACGAGACCACAGACGGAGGAGACGGAGGAACGAGACCACAGACGGACGGAACGAGAGTCCCACAGACGGAGGAACGAGACCACAGACGGAGGAACGAGACTACAGACGGAGGGAGGAACGAGTCCACAGACGGAGGAAAGAGTCCACAGATGGAGGAACCAGTCCACAGAGGAGGAACGAGTCCACGACGGACCACAGACGGAGGACGGACGAGGAACGAGAACGAGTCCACAGACGGAGGAACGAGTCCACAGACGGAGAACGAGACGAGAACGAGACGAGGACGGAGGACCACAGACGGAGGAACGAGACCACAGACGGAGGACGAGACCACAGACGGAGGAACGAGACCACAGACGGAGGAACGGTCCACAGACGGAGGAACGAGACACAGACGGAGGAACGAGACCACAGACGGAGGAAAGAGTCCACAGACGGAGGACGGAGACGAGGAAACGGTCCACAGACGACGAGACCACAGACGGACAGACCACAGACGGAGGAACGAGACCACAGACGGAGGAAGAGCCACAGATGGAGGAACCAGTCCACAGACGGAGGGAAAGAGGAGAACAGACCACAGACGGAGGAACGATCCACAGACGGAGGAACGAGACCACAGACGGAGGAACGAGACCACAGACGAAGGAACGAGACCACAGACGGAGGAACGAGACCACAGACGGAGGAACGAGGAATTTCGTAAAATGTATGATTTTACAACAAAAAATAATATATATATTTTTTAATATCTAAGATTTTTTGGGTAAAAATAGCTTTTTTACAGCAAAAATTTGAGATTTTAGAAAAAATAGTATTAAAAAGTGACAGTTTTATGACAATAAAAGTCAGAATTAATGTGAGAAAAGTTTCAATTGTATAACAAAGTGTAGCCTTTTTTGTGATTTCTAAAGAAAATGTCATTTTAAGAAAAAGTATATGAAATGTTTGAGATAAAAAGACTAAAAAGTTGTGAACTGTAAAAGTTGATATTTAATGACAGACACAATATGAAGTTAAAAAGGTCTTGAAAAGTTTACAATTCTACTCCAAAATGTTGCTTTCTTTTATTTCAAGGTTTGTGGTGGTGAAGTGGTGATTTTTGAAGTACCTGACGCCGATGGTGAACATGTCCAGAATCCTCTTCCCCTGCAGCCAGCCCACCAGCATGATGACGCCTGAAACGGACAAACAGACGACACTGAGCGCCACCTGCAGGCCACGGGCACCAGCTGGACTCTGGACACGCGCTCACCTATGATGCAGAACGAGTACAGCGACAGCTGCTTCCCCAGCAGGTCCATGCTCTTCTGTAACGGCGTCTTGGGAGCCTGAACAGGAACAACGGGAAACAGAAGGTTCAGGCTGGCTCTGCTCCAGTCTGCAGGACGGAGGATGTGTTGTCCTACCTGCTGACCCTGAGCTCTGGGAGGAGGTACCAGTATCACTGGACCCAGATGTTTATGCTGTATCTGAATGGGGCTGGTGTAACTCGGAGACTGAAGGTGATAAAGTGACACCAATGTCTGTGTTCCATTGTTTTTTTTTTTATAAAAGTGACTGCCTTTGATCCACAGATGTGTCATGATATTGAACTGAAAGTCACACTCATGCTGCAGAGTTAAGCTTCAATGACCTTCTCACAGGTGAAAACTTGAATTACTTGAATGTGACGTGTGTTACCATGGTGACAGTAACCAGGACGGTAACTGCACCCAGGGCTGTTGTAAAGCCTGTCAGAGCCTGAGCAGAGACAGAAAATGTTCCCAAGTCTCTAACGTCCTTGCTGCTTTTCTGATGGATCCAGACGTCTTTGTCATGTTTCCGTCTGTGAGCAAATGTTCAGCAGCTGGTAACATTACATCTAAGGAAATCGTTATAAATCAGCAGGCTAAAGATGATCAGAGGAAACCCAGGAAAGATGGCTGCTGCTCCCAAATCACTGAATTACTCAGAGGTGACCCACATGGGACTAGCGGGTCAGGTTTCGTTCCTCTTTACTGAAAGTAGTTTGACAGGAAATGGGGGCAGAAAGAGAAGGAGACAGGCAGAAAACCGCCACAGGAGGGAGACGAACCTGAATGAGGACGTGGTCTCCGTACCTGAAGCACCTGCTCATCCAGGTGAGCCATCTGGTCCCTCGTGATCAATTAAAGCTGTCCCAGGAGGGATTCTAGTGTATGAATGACTGACATTCAGATTCACGGCAGATGAGTGTCACAGATGTCCTCCACAGTCATCGGTCCCCACAGGTCCTCTGACCACGCACGTCCAGTGAGGACGGCATTATGGGACAGTTTCAAAGCTTCTACACAGCCATAAAGAGCTGGTGAGATTTTTCTGACTTTAGAACCATCCATCCATCATCTATGCCTGCTCAGTCCTCTGCAGGGTCACAGGGATCTGCTGGAGTCTATCCCAGCTCTCTCCAGGTGGAAGGCAGGGGTCCACCTGGACAGGTGCCAGTGCATCACAGGGGTCCACCTGGACAGGTACCAGTCCATCACAGGGGTCCATCTGGACAGGTACCAGTCCATCACAGGGGTCCATCTGGACAGGTACCAGTCCATCACAGGGGTCCACCTGGACAGGTACCAGTGCATCACAGGGGTCCACCTGGACAGGTACCAGTCCATCACAGGGGTCCATCTGGACAGGTACCAGTCCATCACAGGGGTCCACCTGGACAGGTACCAGTCCATCACAGGGCCATTTAGATTCAGAGAAAATCAAACATTTAAAGCATAACCTCAGAAGACTGCTGTCAGAAGAATGCTGCAGATGTATGCAGGGGTGTCAACGGGAAATTGGAAAAAACTTCAGTTCAGGGGAAACTGAACTGTTCTTGAGTCTAGAGAAGAAGAATACAATCTGGAGACATGAAGATGACAGATTCAGATCCAGGTTTAGGCCGACGTACCTCTTCAGCCTGCATCATCTTGAAAACCTCCCCAAACTCCGAGTTCTCTCCGGTTCCAATGACGATGCCCTGACGAGACAGACAGACGTGAGACATGAAAGCGGGTCATCTGCCCCCTTTGCCCCCTCAGTTTAATTTTGTGTGTCAAACTGAGAAATAAAGGACAAGAACAAAGACAGAAATAAGTTAGAGAAGCTCTTCAGAAACCAGAACCTCTCAACATCTCTGGGTGTTATCAGTTTGTCCTGCTCAGGAACATGTCTGTGTGGTTTTCAAGAACCGTTACAGGTCCAGGTCATGGAGGGAGGTGGTCTAAAAGGAGAGGCCCAACCCTCCACGTCCAGCTCAACACCAACCAGAACCAGGTTCCTGAACCACCTCACTTGGGTTCTCTGGATGAGGAGGAGCAGCAGCTCCACTCCGAGTCTCTCCTGAGTCTCTCTAAGAGGAGTCCAGCCATCCTCTAGAACAGTGGTTCTCAATTGGTGGGCTGCAACCCAAAAGTGGGTCGCAGACCCGTTTTCAGTGGGTCGTGGGCCTTTGCCTGGAGAAGGAAATGCTATTTTTTATTTTTTTAAAAAGTGTCATTCATACTCCTCAACAGTAGATGGCGATAATGCCCTGTAATGCGAGTTGACACCCGCCAGTTCACACCATAGAAAAAGACCTGCAGAGTTTGTTTACATATGTTGAGCAGGTGAAACACAGATACAACGAAGAATATATGAGATATGGATTTTCTTATCTTGAGGACAAAGTTCAGTTAGTGCTTATTCAGCTAAAACTATATATTTTTAGTTCTTTTTGAAACTACTGCTCAGTGGTTGCACTGTTTTATTTCATGTTTGTGCATAAAAGCACTGTTGAGCCTTAAAAATGGCTGTTAATGAAATGTTCTGGTTGTTATGTCAGCCTTATGATTAATGCTTAAATAAGTAATTAGATAGTTTTAAAATGAAATTGTTATATAATCAGGAAGTGGGTACTCAGCAAATGCTACATATTTGAGTTCTTTTTGAAACTACTGCTCAGTGGTTGCACTTTTTTATTTCATGTTTGTGCATGTTAAGTCTGTTAAAAAAGGCTTAAGTTACTGAAGTGAAGTGTTTTAGATTTAATTAAAATGCAGCTAATTGAGCATCAAAGGGAATATTTCCCACTTGAAGTCATTTTGTCGCGGCTTGTCATGAAGGGTGATGGTGGGTCCTGAAGCCAGACCAGTTGAGAACCGCTGCTCTAGAAGCTGCCAGTGTTCTGGGTTTCATCACCACTCTTGGTTACTACCTCCAGTCCAGGACCAAAGGTGAGACCAGAATGTAGATCAGTTTCAGTTTCATCAGTTCTCTCTTCACCACAACAGACCAGTGCAGAGACCACAGCGGTCCAGCTGTTGATCTCCCCACAGAAACATGGACCGGAGGAACCAGAGAGGTCAGTTCTCCTCTATCTGAACCACCATGGTCTCAGATTTCAAGGTGCTTCAGCTACAAACTACTCCAGGTTACATTCAAGATGACACCAACGGACTCAGCATCACATCCTCTCAGAAAACCCTCAGCAGGATACCTGAGAGGGGGGTGTGGAAATGTCTTCTCCAAGTCCATAAAAGCAGACCTGGACTGGTTGGGTGGACTCCCGCCCTCCCTCCACGACTCCCGTGAGGGTCTAGAGCAGGTCCAGTGCTCCACAGCCAGGACAGAACCTAAATCTGAGGTTGGGCCACCAACCACCGGAGCACTGGGAGGACCACCGTCCTTCCCAGTGCTCCCAGTGCTACCTTATCCTCCCAGCCCCCCCAGTGCTACCAGTCCCCCCAGTGCTCCCCGTGCTCAGTGTTTCCAGTCCTCCTAGTCCTCCCAGTGCTACTAATCCTCCCAGTCCCCCTAGTGCTACCAGTCCCCCTAGTGCTCCCAGTCCCCCCAGTGCTCCCCGTGCTCAGTGTTTCCAGTCCTCCTAGTCCTCCCAGTGCTCCCAGTCCTTCCAGCGCTCCCAGTCTCCCCCAGTGCTCCCCATGCTCAGTGTTTCCAGTCCTCCTAGTCCTCCCAGTGCTCCCAGTCCCTCCAGTGCTCCCAGTCCCCCCCAGTGCTCCCCGTGCTCAGTGTTTCCAGTCCTCCTAGTCCTCCCAGTGCTACTAATCCTCCCAGTCCCCCTAGTGCTACCAGTCCCCCTAGTGCTCCCAGTCCCCCCAGTGCTCCCCGTGCTCAGTGTTTCCAGTCCTCCTAGTCCTCCCAGTGCTCCCAGTCTCCCCCAGTGCTCCCCATGCTCAGTGTTTCCAGTCCTCCTAGTCCTCCCAGTGCTCCCAGTCCCTCCAGTGCTCCCAGTCCCCCCCAGTGCTCCCCGTGCTCAGTGTTTCCAGTCCTCCTAGTCCTCCCAGTCCCCCAGTGCTCCCAGCCCCCCCAGTGCTCTCAGTGCTACTAATCCTCCCAGTCCCCCAGTGCTCCCAGCCCTCCCAGTGCTACTAATCCTCCCAGTCCCCCAGTGCTCCCAGTGCTACTAATCCTTCCAGTCCACCAGTGCTCCTAGTACTCCCAGCCCCCCCAGTGCTCCCAGTGCTACTAATCCTCCCTGCCCCCCCAGTGCTCCCAGTGCTACTAATCCTCCCAGTCCCCCAGTCCCCCAGTGCTCCCAGCCTCTCATGAAACATCACAGGTGTCGGTGAGGTTTTCAGTGCACAGAGGATGTCAAATTTAGATTTACACATGTTGACTAAAATCTAGAAATATTAACTGGACCAGGATCTGGAATCAGAAAACATCACACTGCCATGAACGTGGACCTGTGACGAGCGGTCCTGTCGTCTGAACTCAGCTGAAGAGGAAACGGGTACCTTGGCTTTGCCGCAGCGCACCAGCGTCCCCATGAAGGCGATGTTGCTGCGGGAGGCGATGTCTCCGTTGGTGGCCGCCGGATGGGGGGAGGTGGACTTGGAGCAGGGGGTGGTCTCTCCCGTCAGGCTGGACTCGTCCACGGACAGGTCAGTGGCCTGAAGGACAAGAACAGAGACCACAAGTTCCCTGAGGGCTCCGAAAATCAAACTCCAGACAGCAGCAGACTTCTGTGTGGGTTTGGACCCAACCTGGGACAGAACCATCACTGACACCGAATTACTGAGCAAAGCCAGCTGTCTGGAGGAGGACATCAGAGACCTCATCACAGCGAGCTTCCTACCTCAAACAGGCGGAGGTCTGCAGGGACCCTCTCCCCCACCGACAGGCAGACGGTGTCTCCAGGAACCAGCTCTCTGGCCAGCAGGTGCTCCAGGGTCCCCTCCCTGATGCTGCAGGGGCAGAGAGATGGATGCTGAAACAAACTTTATTTAAACAAACCTGGTGACAGACTGATGTATACTCCACTTTCACAGATAATGCTCCACAATTTCAGATTAAAAGAAGAACGCCAGAGAATGAGGCGCAATAAGAAAAGACAACATGGTAGACCAAACAGAAACAAAAACATGACCAGCTCAAAGCTCCGCTCATTAAAAGTCTTCGGGGCCCAACAACCTCTGGCTGGACGACCTGAGGAGGCGTCTAACACGTCTGCAGTGAAGCAGTGAAGACATGGTCAGAAACTCACCAGTGACATTCTGGAGGCACCAGCTTCCCCAGCTCCTCCAAAGACTTCTCTGAGCGGTACTCCTGCACACAGAAAACACTTCAGAACTCTGAGCTCTGGTCATCCTGATGACCGTCAGAGCAGCTGAGATACCTCCAAACACTCCAACATACCTGGACGAAGGCCACCGTCACCACGATGATGATGGCCTGTTCAACACACAAACACATCAATGTTTTCATTTCATCACCACAAACACATCTTTACTCTTCAACCAAGTAAAGTTCAGAACTTTTCCGTTCAGCTGTGACTTGATCCAAGCTCTTCTGCCTCCTCTGACCCCTAATTACACTTTATTCCTTACTGGAATAAAGTGTAATTACACATATACTCCAGCAGGTGGCAGTGATGCTCTCATTGTCACAGTGTTCAGGGAGTATTAGATATATTGTGTGTGTGTTTTTTTTTTTTTTTTGCACGGACATGCACGCACGCCACACAGAGCGTGCATGTCCATGATCAGGAGATGTGAAGTGAACAAACCCTCAAGAGATGCCACGGAAAATATTTAACAGGGATGGAAAGAAAGATGGAGAGATAATGGAGATAATGAGAAACGAAAGTCAGCAGAAAGTTAAGACGAGGAAATATGACGATGCTGATGTAGCGCTTGGCTTCACTGTGACTACGGTGAGATTGATCCACTTTAAATCTTTACAGACTAAAAAAAAAACAATGTTAATGAAGTTATTCTTTGTTATAAGTATATTTCTTCCTTTTATGTTTCCCTAAATGTTAATAAGGATACAGTGTGTTATGCAGAGGTGTACTGTAACAATTTTATAGACAAATTATACTATTTAGAGTTGGGGTGGAGGGTGGGTGGGGCAGCAGAAAATAATTGAGAAGCTGTAATCAAACCCAGTGAGAAGTTTCCATCCTAGTCTGTTCAGTGAGAACAACGCTAACGTCTTTGAATGAAGCTAACGCGGCTTCAACCAGCATGAACATGATAACATGATCAGCTGCTGCTCATCTTTCACCACAACGCTGCTACAGTAACAATAATCTACAGCAAGTGTCAAATATCTCCAGCAGTCACCTGCTGTTACTGTTGCAGGACACAGCTGGAGTAGATGAGCAGACACGTGATCTGCTCTCCTCAGAGTCACAGCTCACTATCCATTCTCCAGGTCATCTTTGGAAAACACGAGGTTCCTGGATTTAGATGCCCCATGGGATCATGAGGAGCTCCACACTCACCAACTGGCTTTCATACAACAGCTTTCATCTCCAGTTACAGACTTTTATCTCCTTCATTGTCTTTAAGGTTTTTCTTTTCTGCACTTCAACAGTTATTCTCACCGTAGCACAATTTCACCCCAGGGATCCAAAAACAGAGGGAAAAACAGTATTCATGAGTGTTAGAAGGCACAGAGACAAAATGGAGCAAAACCAAATGAAAGAGCTCAGATGTGCTTGTCGAGGAGAGGAGGACGTACCACGGTGATGCTGAAGGCGTCATCGAACTGGTGCATGAGGACGCTGATGACGGCCGAGGCCAGCAGCAGCAGGATGAGGGGATCCTTGAACTGCAGAGGAACAGAGAGGAGCAGGTTACAGACCGGTCCAGCAAGAACTGAACCATCACAGCCAGACTGGTCCAGAGACTGACCAGGATGATGGATCAACTGAACCATCACAGCCAGACTGGTCCAGAGACTGACCAGGATGATGGATCGACTGAACCATCACAGCCAGACTGGTCCAGAGACTGACCAGGATGATGGATCGACTGAACCATCACAGCCAGACTGGTCCAGAGACTGACCAGGATGATGGATCGACTGAACCATCACAACCAGGCTGGTCCAGAGACTGACCAGGATGATGGATCGACTGAACCATCACAGCCAGGCTGGTCCAGAGACTGACCAGGATGATGGATCGACTGAACCATCACAGCCAGACTGGTCCAGAGACTGACCAGGATGATGGATCGACTGAACCATCACAACCAGACTGGTCCAGAAACTGACCAGGATGATGGATCAACTGAACCATCACAACCAGACTGGTCCAGAAACTGACCAGGATGATGGATCAACTGAACCATCACAGCCAGACTGGTCCAGAGACTGACCAGGATGATGGATCGACTGAACCATCACAGCCAGACTGGTCCAGAGACTGACCAGGATGATGGATCAACTGAACCATCACAACCAGACTGGTCCAGAAACTGACCAGGATGATGGATCAACTGAACCATCACAGCCAGACTGGTCCAGAGACTGACCAGGATGATGGATCGACTGAACCATCACAGCCAGACTGGTCCAGAGACTGACCAGGATGATGGATCGACTGAACCATCACAGCCAGACTGGTCCAGAGACTGACCAGGATGATGGATCGACTGAACCATCACAGCCAGACTGGTCCAGAGACTGACCAGGATGATGGATCGACTGAACCATCACAGCCAGACTGGTCCAGAGACTGACCAGGATGATGGATCAACTGAACCATCAAACCAGACTGGATGACTGAACCATCCAGAAACTGACCAGGATGATGGATCAACTGAACCATCACAGCCAGACTGGTCCAGAGACTGACCAGGATGGTGGATCGACTGGACCATCACAGGCAGACTGGTCCAGAGACTGACCAGGATGGTGGATCGACTGAACCATCACAGCCAGACTGGTCCAGAGACTGACCAGGATGATGGATCGACTGAACCATCACAGGCAGACTGGACCAGAGGCTGACCAGGATGATGGATCGACTGAACCATCACAGCCAGACTGGTCCAGAGACTGACCAGGATGATGGATCGACTGAACCATCACAGCCAGACTGGTCCAGAGACTGACCAGGATGATGGATCGACTGAACCATCACAGCCAGACTGGTCCAGAGACTGACCAGGATGATGGATCGACTGAACCATCACAGCCAGACTGGTCCAGAGACTGACCAGGATGATGGATCGACTGAACCATCACAGCCAGACTGGTCCAGAGACTGACCAGGAGATGGATCGACTGAACCATCACAGCCAGACTGGTCCAGAGACTGACCAGAGATAGACCGATGACCAGGATGATGGATCAACTGAACCATCACAGCCACTGGAGACTGACCAGGATGATGATGATCCACTGACCTCACAACACCAGACTGGTCCAGAGACTGACCAGGATGATGGATCAACTGAACCATCACAGCCAGACTGGTCCAGAGACTGACCAGGATGATGGATCGACTGAACCATCACAGCCAGACTGGTCCAGAGACTGACCAGGATGATGGATCGACTGAACCATCACAGCCAGACTGGTCCAGAGACTGACCAGGATGATGGATCGACTGAACCATCACAGGCAGACTGGACCAGAGGCTGACCAGGATGATGGATCGACGAACCATCACAGCCAGATCCAGAGATGATGATGACTGAACCATCACAGGCAGACTGGACCAGAGGCTGACCAGGATGATGGATCGACTGAACCATCACAGCCAGACTGGTCCAGAGACTGACCAGGATTGTCTATAAACCCATCTGATCTCAGCAGCTCTCAGTTTTAGACTCATGAGCAACATCAGAACTTCTCCCACCACATCGTTTAATCAGTGAGGTGATGCTGATGAACTGATCAGCAGGTGTCCAGAACTCTGTAAAAGCAGATGCTGGTCTGGAGCACTGAGGTGCTGCGTTAACACAATGATAAAAGGGAAAGACATCAGCAGTGGAATTAGAGTACCAACTACTGCTGGATATCAGTCTGGAAATTCAGTGTGAGAAGCATAATCCACAATTACTAAACTTTAAAGACAGTTGTCAATCAGAGAAATATTCTCGCAACAATTGAATCATAGGCAACTGGACTTAGATTTGTCTAGAAGACGTTTCGCCTCTTATCCAAGCGGCTTCATCAGTTCTCAACGCATCGGTCTGACCAGTCCACACTAGTCAGACAAACAGTGGAGTGTGACTCAGGTTTTTAACCTCTGTGGAGGTGTGCACCCACCACTTTCCAAAGACAATACTTGGTTAGTGGAGTTTCGCTGGACCCTTCTTGGGTCAGGAGAGTCACACCAGTGAAAGGACAGTCGTTAGGAGTGAGTGGGGCCACTGGTGGACAACAGTCGTTAGGCATGAGGTGTGGTTACTAGTGAAGGACTGTCATTATGTTTCTTAGAGCAACTTGAGTTTAGTTTAGGGCAGTCCTTGTTATTCAGTCTCTTAGGAACAGTAGCGAGGGCTGTAAATGGGAGATAGATGCAATCTTAAGCCACCTCCCCTGTTTAGAGACGGCTTCTCTATTTTAACGTAGATGGATTCTTTTACTCCTCTCTCAAACCATCTGTCCTCTCTGTCCAGGATTTTCATGTTTTTGTCTTCAAAAGAGTGAGCCTTCTCCTTTATATATACATAAACAGCAGAAACTGGACCTGAGGAGTTCGCCCTTCTGTGTTGAGCCATGCGTTTGTTTAGTGGTTGTTTGGTTTCTCCAATGTATGAGTGTTTACATTCCTCACTGCATTGGACAGCATATACCAAATTACTTTTTTGCGTGTGGGGTACCCTGTCTTTGGGTTGTACTAGTACTGAGTTTTTCAGACACCCCGGACACGTAGGGTATGACAATGTTCCTACGCTTGTTACCTTCCTCAGCCCTCTCTGAGATATTGTTCTTGTTGGATCGTTTTGTTCTGTTGAATGTCCAGCTAGGATAGCCGCAAGTTTCCAACGCCCTCCTCACATGATTGTGTTCCTGTTCCTTTGCCTGCGTAGTGGTAGGAACCTTATCAGCCCTGTGCTGTATGTTCTGTATGTTCTTGTCCACTGAGTTGATGTGCTCAGTAAAAGTTTCTGGAATTTGATTTTGACCCATGTGTCATCCACATATCTGAACCAGTGGCTTGGCGATGTACCCTTGTACGAGCTCAGTGCCTTTTGTTCTACTCTTTCCATATAAAGGTTTGCCACAATGGGGGATACTGGTGACCCGATAGCACAGCCATGTTTCTGTCTGTAAAAATTGCTGTTAAACTGGAAGTATGTGGTGTTAAGGCACAACTCCAGTAACTGGCAAATTTGTTCTGTATTGAGATTTGTTCTGTCCGGTAATGTACTGTCCTGTGTAAGATGATGCCTCACCGTTTCCACTGCTTCCTTGATTGGGATGCAAGTGAATAAGGATGTTACATCATATGATACCATGGTTTCATCCAGTTCCAACCTTACACCCTGGATTTTGTCTGCAAATTCATGCGAGTTGTGTATGTGGTGTGGTGTGTTACCCACCAGAGGAGTTAAAATGTTAGCTACATGCTTTGCAATATTGTATGTTACCGAGTTTATGCTACTGACGTTGGGTCTGAGTGGGACCCCTTTTTTATGGATCTTGGGGAGTCCATATAGACATGGAATGGTGTCTTGTGGGTAGAGTTTGAGGTACTGAGGCCGGTCAACCTCTCCATCTTTTTGTAATTCTTGTAGGCATTGTATCACCTTCTTTTTGTATCAGCACAGTTTGTCTGGTAGGGTTTCTGGACTTCTGGAAAAGATAAGACCAGAATGGGGCCCAGAACTGTGTTTGAGGAAACTAGCAGAAACACCTCAGACCCAGTCAAGCACGGTGGTGGAGGGTTCATGATTTGGGACATTGACAGCTTGCAGTCACTGAGTGGACCATGAACTCCTCCATCTACCAGAGTACTCCAGAGATAAATGTGAGTCCATCTGTCTGGCAGCTGAAGCTTGGCTGAAACTGGGTCATGTGACAGGACAGTGATACAACCTCAGCAGCAGATCTACACCAGAATGAGGAAAAATATAAGAATCAAGGTTCTGGAATGTTCTGGTCAAAGTCCAGACCTGAACCTGACTGAGGTGCTTTGGTGGACCTTCAGAGAGCTGTGGAGGAGTCAATGTCCAGAAACCTCAATGAACTGAAGCAACGTTGTGAAGAAGAGTGGACCTGAACTCCTCCAGAACCCTGAGAGACACTGATGTGGTCAGACAGGAGACATCTACTGAGCTGCTGCTGCTGGACATTAAAAGACCGGACTGTAACTTTAGAACAAGTCCAGTTGGATTCACATGCATGTCAGATGTTTGATCTCAGTGAGACCTAGAGGATGTGTTCTAATCTGGATCCTCTTGTTCTTGAAGCTGAACTGAGGTTCAGAGAACAGAGCTGTGTTTCACCAGCCAGCGTCCACAGGTAGAACCCGTGTGCTCTGATCAAGAGCCCGAGCTCAATGACAGAAGCAGGACGTTTCCAGCTCTATTTTCAGCTGCAGCATCCCAATGACCTGGTTTCCACAGCGACGACAGGACTCTGAGCAGCAGCAGAAACGTTAACCCTTCAGTGGTAAATCCACCAGATGCTGCAGCTCCAGACTCAGACACCAGACCGTCCAGCAGCACCATGGAGCTGGGCCACTACAACAGAAGCTAGAGGACATCCTCACATCTTCATCAACATCTGATCAGTGCTGTAGTTATTTCTAATAGAACCTTAACTGAGACCAAATGATGGAGAACCTGACTCCCTGGGCTCCCTCCACATGTTTTAATGTGGATTAAGGCAGGTGTTTACATGCTAGTTTCTGATGGTGGTCTGACTGGAGCATCGCTGTCCACGTAAGTACACTTTACTGGTGCTTGTTCCAGTCTGATGGTTCATCATAAAACACATCAGGGCCGGGGCGTAACACGAGAGGGCCGGGGCGTTCATATACTGTTCATATATTGTTAATACTGTCTTAACCATCCATACTGCCTTACACTGTTTACACTGCCTGCACTTTATCTCTACCTCATTCACTCCAGTCACTTTATATAATTTAACATTTCAAATTGTGTAATTACTGTATATACTATATTTATTTCTATTTTAGTTCTGTCAATCTCATTTGTATTGTTAATACCTATGTCAACACAATGCTGCTCAGTTGGACCTCAAGTGCCCCTCGGGGATAAATAAAGTTGTCTGAATCTGAATCTGTAACACATCAGGGCTGGGCTGTAACACATCAGGGCTGGGCTGTAACACGTCAGGGCTGGGCCGTAACACGAGAGGGCTGTAACACGTCAGGGCTGGGACGTAACATGTTAATGAGCCCACAGGTGAGACTCCCAACTATCACACCTGACGATAGCTTTCAAACTCCATTTCTGGAATTACCCCAGAGCTCAGTTTTGACGAGGAAATGTTTCAGAGCCTGGGAATCAGACAGGTGTTGTGTGAAAGGAGCACCTCCGTCTCATTAACCCTGTCCTCTTTTTCCTTCATTCTGTCCTCAGCGAGCTCCCTCGTTCCTCTGATGATTTCTATATTTACCCTCTGTTCTGAACATGTGCAGCTCTCAGTCTCCTGTCCTTCAGCTCGTCCTCTCCTCAGCATCTGTCCTTGTCAGAGTTGCTGTGAACCACACAGACCCCCCACCCCCACCCCCACCGCTGAAGCTCTCTGAGCTGCCTCTGAGCCACAACACCACCTCTGACTCAGTTCCTTCTCTTCTCTGAGGCAAGAGTCCTGGAAGTGTTTTCCTCTGTATTTCTGTCAACTCTCCATCCTGAAGGTCCTATTGTTCAGGATCATGTGCAGGATGTAGGAGGCTGATTAATGTCAGTTTCAGCTGCATTACGGTCATCTGACCACATGGAACGGAACAATTCAGAGGCAACACTTGAACACACAAGGTAAAATAAGAAGTCCAGGAATGCATCAACATGAAAGCATGAACACAGATGTGTTCAGAGCTCGCTCCTCGCCACCTCGCAGCTCTCATGACAGGACTAGGAAGCTCTGGAACACGAGGAGCCTCAAGATATGCTGTTAAAATAGGAAGTTGTTGGATTTGTTCAGTGGCTGCGTCCTGAGACGCTCAGTCTGACAGATGAATGCTGCAGACGCCAGAGAGGAAACACTGAAGACCCACAGCAGTGAGAGCACACCGTCCTCTGTCTGAAGATGCTCAGACCACCTGGGGGCTGATGGGGAGATACTAGTGTGATGCATCCGTTACCTGGGAGATGTACTTCTTCCATAGCGGCTCCTCCTCGCTGATGTCAAACTCGTTCCAGCCGTGGTAGTTCCTCCTGCGCCTCACCTCCTCCTGGGTCAGACCCCGCTGCAGGTCGGCCTGTACGCATCATCAGGACACAGCGGCGCTGGGGTTAACATCTCAGAGAAACCTTTTTCATGAATCATGTCACCTGACTCACCTACAGAAGCAAACCTTCAAAAGCACCACACAGATGTGATTTCAGCTGTAGGAGGTGCTGTGAAATTCACCCTGACTGGCGGTCTGTGCTCTGTTTTAGACTCCAGACGTCAGGATGTTCTCCTGAGGTCTGGAGGGAACCCTGCAGCTCTGTCTTATAGAGAGACAACCATCCTCTCAGTTCTGATCCTGGTCTGATCACAGGTCTGTTTTCTTCAACATTATCATCAATTTTCAAGAAAAAAAACAAGTGTGAACCAAAGGTTGGATGTTTCTACTTCATGTTTCTAGTTTCTTTAGAGGCCGAGAAGCTGTTTTAGTTTGTTAGATGACTGATTTGATCACATCTTGGTGGTAGGGATGTAACGATATGGAAAATTTGATATCCCGATTATAGTGAACAAATTATCACGGTTTACGATATTATCTTGGTACAAATGTCCAAAAAAGACATATATTTAAATAATTTTCTTGTCATACTAAAACATCAGAAGCCAAAATCTCATCAAAATGAAACATTCACATTAAGAGGGCAAACAACTGGCACAGAAAGAGATTTAATTTTTAAATGGACATTTGTCTGGTTCAAATGAAATAAACTTTGGACTTTAAGCTGAACATCAAATAAGTATAAATGTGCAAATAAAGAAACAGTTGTAAAGGAGCCAAATATGTTGTTATGAATTGTAGTTCACTCTCTGTGTCTGTGGGTGTCGCTGTGTTGTTACTTGAGGGTCAGGTATAAAGGTAGCTGCCTGTTATTGGTTAGGTGTTTGACCCGGAAGGGAAAGGTTTTTGGCCGCTGTGGCGCTAACTGCCAGCGTTATGGTTGTCAGATCAGTTAATAGAATAAATTAATATTTTATTTGCATCAAAAGAATATTGTTCCAGCCATATTTCGACCAACACGCAACAGTACCGTTTTCAGAATGTGAGTTAGCGAAGCGCGTCGACCAGGTTACTCTTGGTGAAACATCTCAGTAGCTTGAAGCATTAGCCTTAGCTCCTTCAAGTTGCTGGATTCTTAAGAAAGAAAAAAAAAAAAAAAAGCCCAGACCTCAGATTTGGTCCTTTTAGTGGGTTGGTAAATGTCCTGTGTGCTATCACCACTTTCCGCCATGATTACATTACGATGCCGATGTTACAAGCTACATATTCACACGAGACACAGTCGCTCACAGACTTGAATGAGGCTGATATTACATATTCCAGTAATCGACCGCGATAATGAGATGAAGTCAAACATAAACGGTAATCGTTATCGCGTTAAATTTTTACCGCGCTTTATTGTAATACCGGTAACCGTTCTGTCCCTACTTGGCGGGTTCTTCCTCCCTGATGATGCTTGGAACGAGCCTGACCAGAGAACAGAGCTTTTTCCTCCTCTGCGGGACTAGAACTACCTGCAGCACACACTCAGCTCTTTCCTCCATCAACTCAACGACAGAAAACCGTTTAGTGTTTGAGCAGCAGCCTCTGAGCCACCTGTCTGCTCACCTGCAGGACGCACACTACTTCGTTAACTGGGAGTTCACTGGCTTTTCTGGATGTCAGTACTGGGACCATGGTCTCATCTTCACAGGAGGGATGGCTCTCGGAAAGCTGAAAAACAGAGCAGGGAGAAAACACGACATGTTAGAGCTCCACAGGAGACAGAACCAGGACTTGGAGGTCTCTGAAGCCCTGCGCTGAAATCCAGCACCGGGACGAAGACAGCCTGCAGCCTCTGCTATCCACAACTGGTACCAGTAAAGGAAAAACTAAAGCACTGACAGGAGAATCATTCAACTCCTGCACTGAATGATCAGCTGTTTCCTACATTTAAGAACAACTCTCAGAAGTCTAATTCATTATGTGATCCAAAATACACAACTGAGCCAGAGAGGCTTCGGATCAAAACTTTTTAATCTTGCTTCATGTCACACATGACACATGCAGGTCCATGATAGGAGATCTGGTTAAGTTTCCCAGCTGTGAAGCAGGACAGGTTCTCCTAGAGACTGGAACAGGGAGATGTAACAGTAGGGCTGGCTACTAATCTAAACCAACAATCAGAACCTTTGACCTCTGTAATCCTGTACATGTCAATCATTTCAACTGTTCAAACCATGAATAGTTCATCTGTACATTTCACTTTAGTTTTATGTCCTTTCATGAATAAAATATCAGTTGTAATAGCTGAGCAGTAAACCCCTGTCATTGATCTATGAGGCCAAATAATGATCATCAATCATCAGGGTTAAATGTTTATACTGATCTGAGGTCACATCCCCCAGCCACTTACAGCCAGCAGGCAGGTTCATGCCAAAGTTCTCAGGCGAGTTACTTTCATGCTCTGAAGTCTCTTCTGAGTCCATAGTCCAGGATCCAACATGTTTCATGTTTATTCCAGAAAGGGATTTCAGGTCTTTGGGACTTTGACCAGTCCTGATAAACTCATTTTTATTCCTGTTGACCTAGATCATCTGCAACGATGTGATAGTGTGGTTCAGACCGTGGAGGGACCGACGTGGTATGGAGTCAAGAGCAATGACTGAGATAAATGGACCAAGAGAGTCTCCTGGAGCGCCTCTGCTGAGAGCTCCAAGATCTCCGTTCATCCATCAGGCGAGATGACAGTCGCCTCGGTGTCGACTCCGTCACAACTGCTTCACGACCGCTTCATGACTGCGTCTCGACTACATCACTTCCACAAAGTGTTGGAGGATGCTGTGAGTGTGAGCAGACCAGGTAGCATCACCATGTGGATGATGAGGTCTCCCATACTGAATCAGTCTGAAGCATACCCTCACTGCAGACCAGTCAGGCTGTGGTTGTACTGGACAGGGCCTGACCCTGAGACCTCTATAAACACCGCCTGAGCTTCAGGACCAGAACTGTGATCCAGAACAGCTGCTCCAGTTCTGTGTCCTGAAGTCAGGAAGCAAACGTAGCAGATCTCCAGAACAGAGTCGACTGAGAGCAGAGACGCGAATCCGCGACTGCAGAGCCCGACGCAGAGACTGCCGACTAGAGAGCCTTGCAGAGCGACCGCGACTGACGGCCGCGACTGCAGAGGCCGCGACTGCAGAGGCCGCGACTGCAGAGGCCGCGACTGCGACTGCAGAGGCCTCGACTGCAGAGTTGCCGCGACTGCAGAGGCCGCGACTGCAGAGGCCGCGACTCTACAGACCTCGACTGCAGAGGCCGCGACTGCAGAGGCCGCGACTGCAGAGGCCTCGACTGCAGAGGCCGCGACTGCAGAGGCCTCGACTGCAGAGGCCGCGACTGCAGAGGCCTCGACTCTACAGAGCCTCGACTGCAGAGGCCGCGACTGCAGAGGCCGCGACTGCAGAGGCCGCGACTGCAGAGGCCAGAGGACGCGACTGCAGAGGCCGCGACTGCAGAGGCCTCGACTGCAGAGGCCTCGACTGCAGAGGCCTCGACTGCAGAGGCCGCGACTGCAGAGGCCTCGACTGCAGAGGCCGCGACTCCAGAGGTCGTACAGTCTTACCGTCTGCTGCTCTGTGTGAGAACAGGCCCGGATGGCCATCCCACGTCTGCAGCGGTATTTCTCAGCTACTCTCAATATTTACTCTGTCAAGAAACTGAGGAAGACACGCCCTGCTGGCCGGCTTACCTGACAGCTGTAGCTGCCCAGCCAAAGCTTTGACTGGTAAGCTGTGGGAGAAGATTACTGAATGTGATGAGCAAACAGAGTCAGCAGGGAGGACATTCAGCTCAGGAAAGTTTCTGATGAAATGATCCACAGGCAGCGCCTGGTGAGTGACACAACTGAGCTGGGAGCAGCCAGCAGGATCACGGCAGGTTTGTCCTGGAGAAGAGGTGGGATTTCAACATCAACCTGATCTGATCTACAACCACACTGGCTTTGACAGATGAGTAAATAAGAGCACAGACAACACCAGGAGCTCTCAGGAGCACGTCTGGACCGGTTCATGAGTCACCTGCTGCCAGCTGAGGTCAGGAACACAGACCAGCTTCACTTGGCCTCCTCCTCCATTCAGATCAGCTGACCAGGGTACCGTTGCATATCGCCCTCATTAGAAGCTTCTCAAAGATCACTGATCAACAGGCTTGATGAAAATCAGCATGGACATCCTCCGTTGTGGGACGTCCTGCCTCTGCTGTCCAGAGGAGACGAGGAGGAGTAGCAGCTTCTGTGAGAAGCTGAGAGGATTGTTTCTGATTAGCAGCTGCTGGAGCTTACAGGAGCATCCTGCTGCTGCCGGCTCAGTCCGCCCCCTACAGGACTGGAGGACAATTGCACTGCAGGGTCTGACGTAGAGCTGAAGATCAGTCGATATATTCTGAGAGTTGGCTGTTACGGTTGTTTAAAACCACAGAAATGTTGAAGACAGTCTCAGATATTTCTAGCTCAGTGGGAAATTAGAAGCTGCAATGATCTCCAGGAAGAACTGGGGGCAGTGTTCCATCTGCTCTCTGAAGAAGAAACCAGAGTGAAAGGAACACCGTTAGGGATGCAGATGATTGGCACCTCTATGGCATCTTCACAGCCAACAGAGTCAACAGGAAGTTCTCAGACATGATCCAATCACATCGACAGAAAGAGTCTGTCTTCTCATTTTCGGTACGCCTCTGCTGCTGACAGGAATCATCTCATAAATGATTGCCTTCTCCCAGAGATTCCAGGAATCTAGTGGAGTCTCTCCCCTGTAATCTGAATTATGATGATGAACCACCACAGAGCAGACACCATTCAGGGTTGTAGCAGGTGAAGTGTTGCTGCTGACTGCTGTCATTAACCATTCAGGACGTACACAGCACAAAAGGAACTGGACACGCCTCTTTCTCATGTTACAACTAGGGATGGGCCTTTGGTTGAGATTTATTTATCGATCGTCGGGAGAATTAATGATTAATAATCGATTAATCATAACATTTTTATATTGAAAACTATCACAAATATTCTCGATATCGGCGTGACGTTTGTTTTCCCCTTTGGCCTGGTTGTTATGGCCCGCGCATGCCCAGATGTGTTGGCCCGGATGTTCGTGGTCGACAATGACGTGACATTTCCTGTTTCTTTTCTTTAAAAAAACAATGATAATAAAAGAAGAGATATCGAGGAGACTACTTAACAAGGACAATTTATATCAAGGCGCCAGGATTACAGGCTTATAAAGATGCACTTCTTGTGTGCTCGATGTGCACTCCGGCTCCTTCTGGTCCGTGCTAACACCAAGTTGAGGCTAGGCTAGGCTAGGCTAGGCTGAGATAGAGATGAACCGCCTCCACCGTCCTTTACAAGGCTTGGATACACGTTGTTCAAGTGATACATCATTGTCGTTGTCGATTAATTGTATTTGTAATTTGCATTGCAGTGATTGCAGTACACTTGGTCATTTTCTAAACGAAAATGGTCCCACGCCACACTTCACCGCGACCGCTTCATGATTAGGCGATGACCTACAGAAGCTCGCATGTAACAACTGAGGCCAGCCAGGGTAGGGTGATGGTGAAATGTTGCCCCCCTTTTGCCAAATTTCTATCGGTGGCACAGCGAAATGCATCGCATTGTTTGAGGACGTGCACTGATAACCTACGTTTGGATTGTTAAAAAAAAAAAAAAAAAAAAACATTCGGTTCATCGACGAAAATTAATTTCTTCGACCACGTTCTTAATGATCAATCATCGATTAATTATGCCCATCCCTAGTTACAACATAGAAATCTAACACAGATCCTACACGCCACAGTGACTGATGAACAGTGATCCCTTGCCAATTCGCTCTTTAAGTTCGGTGGTTTTAGTTATTCGCAGATTTGTCAGAAATATATAATATAATTTTTTTTTAAAAATCAAGAAAAAAAACGCGGAAGCATCACAGGATGTTGTGCGTGTCCTCTCACAGCGAAAAAATGTTGTGAGCCAGCCTGGCCCCTTTAAGAAGGTGGCCTTATGGGTAATGGTGTGTGTGTGCTGTGAGACGGCAGAATTAAAACGAGGTTAGATGAAGAGTGTAGTGAGCATCAACAGCAGCCCAGCGTGTATAGATTTACATTCTCTGTTAACCGACAGGAGCCCAACAATACAACCTGTGTGATGTTACAAGCAGCTCCGGCGAGACCCATCAATACTAAACATCTCATTTAGTGCAGTTAAAGGAACTTGGACCGCCAGTCTTTTAGTCAGAGGGCTGTCCAGCCGCACAGCAACTTTAAAAAAACAGACGGCCTGAAGTATCAGTTGGACCGCCTAAACGACTAGAACTGTGAACATGGGTAGTAGAGCTGGGTGGTAACTCTGAATAGTTAGCTGCTGCCTATCAAAGCCACCGAGGACAAGCACAGCTGTGATATCTCCAACAGCTGGAGAATCTGGGTTATCTGCAAATGGCTTGTAGAGGTTTAAAGAAAAGTTCAGATAGATATTTATTCCAAAAATTCAAACAATGAAGCTCCCAAATCCTGGCTAAAAGCAGATTGATCACAATGTTAGAGCAGATAAAGCTGTTAAGTTCAACTTGCCTGCTCCTGCTGCACATCCTGATGTTCTGAGGACGACCACAGAGGGGGACACCTGACACCAAACATGGTGGTCTCAGAGTCGTTTCTACGCTCACAGCAGACTCATCTGGACAGGGCATCTGAGGCTACTGGAGGAACCAGGAAACCAGCGAGGCTGGATGGTACAGCGCTATTTAAACTGACACACCCTCCCTCCCTCCACAGCTCCACCACAGCTCTGTGTTTACTCCACCAGCCACAGTCATTACTGTGTGTTTATACGAGACGCTGCAACATTTCTGGGAGTTCCACATCAGCAGACAGGCTGCAACAGATCCTGTTAAACTGCTGCTGTTAGCTCGCTAATGATCCCGGTAGGCAACAACTGGACCAGGCTGCAGGACAGACTGGCTGCAGGACAGACTGGCTGCAGGACAGACTGGCTGCAGGACAGACTGGCTGCAGACAGACAGGACAGACTGCAGGACAGAGGCTGCAGGACAGACTGGCTGCAGGACAGACTGGCTACAGGACAGGACTGGCTACAGGACAGACTGACTGCAGGACAGACTGACTGCAGGACAGACTTTCTGACAGGCTACAGGACAGACAGGCTGCAGGACAGACTGGCTGACTGGCTGCAGGACAGACTGACTGCAGGACAGACTTTCTGACAGGCTACAGGACAGACAGGCTGCAGGACAGACTGGCTGACTGGCTGCAGGACAGACTGGCTGCAGGACAGGCTGGCTGGAGGACAGACAGGCTACGGGACAGACAGGCTGCAGGACAGACAGACTGACAGGTTGTGATGGAGCAGTTCTGTCTCTTCCAGACATCACCATCCACCTCTCATCTCCGTTTCCCAGGACGATGGCCTCTAATTCATCTGAATTCAATTTAACGGCTGGCTTCCTGCCAAAGTGCTTGTTAATGACACACGTGGAGAGCTGCTAGAGTCCATCTCCCTCCAACAGCCACGGCTCGCAGCGTCTGGGGGGGGGGGGGGGGGGGGGGTTACTAGCAGAGCCTCCATTATCAGCTTATCAGCACAAGTTCTCATCCATGTGGTCATGAGGTCGACCATCACAGCTCCCCTCCTCCCTTTCAGGCAGAAGCAGGGGAGAACAAGCAGAGGCTGAAAGGAGGACAGAACGTCTTCTGTGACAGATTCAAGCCTGTCCACAGAGACGAGGAACATGTCCCACTTACCCTGGGACGGCAGAAATACTGTGTTATCTGCACAATTTAACCTTCACTGAGGAGAACAGAGGCTTTAACGGTGAGGACAGAACTGCTGGTTAACAGGAGAGAAGACGAGTCTGCAGGTGTCTGGACCTTCACCTGTAGAACTGAGAGGAGTCTTCAGAGATACATCACTGACTTTTACAGCTGTATAACCCATCTACCTACAGACTTTAATGTAAGTCCAAACTTACTCCAAACAACAAATCACTTGTTGACAAATCCAACGGGTTCTGCTGCAGGTCAGGACAGGTTCTGCCACAGGTTCTGTTGCAGGTCAGGACAGGTTCTGCTGCAGGTCAGGAGCAGGTTCTGCTGCAGGTCAGGTTCTGCTGCAGGTTCTGCTGTACAGGGTCCAGTCATGATGAAACGGTGGTTAATTGTGTCTGCAGGCTGCTTGATCCACCAGGATGTGTCCTGTTGGATCCGTGTCCAGATAAGGTTCCAGTGATGGAGTCTTTCCAAGTTTACAGAGAACTTTACTCCCTGAACCGAAGAACTGCCTCCACCTGGATAAACACCTGAACAAACAGGTACAGGAGGAGCCTGCCAGGATGGATCCGCCTCACCTTCAACAATTCATCACTGACTTTATTTAACCAGGGACAAACTGCTGGGAGTTTAAATCTCTCTTTCCAACCCTGTCCTGCCTGGACAGAGAACAACCACACTAAAACACACATGATTACACAGAAACGTGTTTACACCCACCACAAAACCAGACAACCAGAGACTGAAAACAAGTCTCCAACTATCCAGGAGACACCGGCTCCTCAACAGCCACTACGATCAAGATGATCTACAGATGATCTGAGCTGGTCTGGAGCTGATTCCAGACCAGGTGGGAGACGTTCAGCTGGTCTGGAGCTGATTCCAGACCAGGTTGGAGAAGATCAGCTGGTCTGGAGCTGATTCCAGACCAGGTTGGAGAAGATCAGCTGGTCTGGAGCTGATTCCAGACCAGGTTGGAGAAGATCAGCTGGTCTGGAGCTGATTCCAGACCAGGTTGGAGAAGATCAGCTGGTCTGGAGCTGATTCCAGACCAGGTTGGAGATGTTCAGCTGGTCCGGAGCTGATTCCAGACCAGGTGGGAGACGTTCAGCTGGTCTGGAGCTGATTCCAGACCAGGTGGGAGACGTTCAGCTGGTCTGGAGCTGATTCCAGACCAGGTTGGAGACGTTCAGCTGGTCTAGAGCTGATTCCAGACCAGGTTGGAGACGTTCAGCTGGTCCGGAGCTGATTCCAGACCAGGTGGGAGACGTTCAGCTGGTCCGGAGCTGATTCCAGACCAGGTGGGAGACGTTCAGCTGGTCCGGAGCTGATTCCAGACCAGGTTGGAGATGTTCAGCTGGTCCGGAGCTGATTCCAGACCAGGTTGGAGATGTTCAGCTGGTCTGGAGCTGATTCCAGACCAGGTGGGAGACGTTCAGCTGGTCCGGAGCTGATTCCAGACCAGGTTGGAGATGTTCAGCTGGTCCGGAGCTGATTCCAGACCAGGTGGGAGACGTTCAGCTGGTCCGGAGCTGATTCCAGACCAGGTTGGAGACGTTCAGCTGGTCCGGAGCTGATTCCAGACCAGGTGGGAGACGTTCAGCTGGTCTGGAGCTGATTCCAGACCAGGTTGGAGACGTTCAGCTGGTCTAGAGCTGATTCCAGACCAGGTGGGAGACGTTCAGCTGGTCCGGAGCTGATTCCAGACCAGGTTGGAGACGTTCAGCTGGTCCGGAGCTGATTCCAGACCAGGTGGGAGACGTTCAGCTGGTCTGGAGCTGATTCCAGACCAGGTGGGAGACGTTCAGCTGGTCCGGAGCTGATTCCAGACCAGGTTGGAGATGTTCAGCTGGTCCGGAGCTGATTCCAGACCAGTTTGGAGGCGTTCAGCTGGTCTGGAGCTGATTCCAGACCAGTTTGGAGGCGTTCAGCTGGTCTGGAGCTGATTCCAGACCAGGTTGGAGGTGTTCAGCTGGTCTGGAGCTGATTCCAGACCAGGTTGGAGATGTTCAGCTGGTCCGGAGCTGATTCCAGACCAGGTTGGAGACGATCAGCTGGTCTGGAGCTGATTCCAGACCAGGTTGGAGACGTTCAGCTGGTCCGGAGCTGATTCCAGACCAGGTTGGAGACGATCAGCTGGTCCGGAGCTGATTCCAGACCAGGTTGGAGACGTTCAGCTGGTCTGGAGCTGATTCCAGACCAGGTTGGAGACGTTCAGCTGGTCCGGAGCTGATTCCAGACCAGGTTGGAGACGATCAGCTGGTCCGGAGCTGATTCCAGACCAGGTGGGAGACGTTCAGCTGGTCTGGAGCTGTCTCCAGACCAGGTTGGAGACGATCAGCTGGTCTGGAGCTGATTCCAGACCAGGTTGGAGACGATCAGCTGGTCCGGAGCTGATTCCAGACCGGGGTGGAGATGTTCAGCTGGTCTGGAGCTGATTCCAGACCAGGTTGGAGACGTTCAGCTGGTCTGGAGCTGTCTCCAGACCAGGTTGGAGACGATCAGCTGGTCTGGAGCTGATTCCAGACCAGGTTGGAGACGATCAGCTGGTCCGGAGCTGATTCCAGACCAGGTTGGAGAAGATCAGCTGGTCTGGAGCTGATTCCAGACCAGGTTGGAGACGATCAGCTGGTCCGGAGCTGATTCCAGACCGGGGTGGAGATGTTCAGCTGGTCTGGAGCTGATTCCAGACCAGGTTGGAGAAGATCAGCTGAAGATCATCCAGCTGAGGAGGAGGAGCTCTGAGGGTGATGATGAACCTGACACCTCCATTTGAATCAAATAGAATAAAATAAATCACCTGAACATACCAGATGAGCAGGTCTTTTCTGGTGTCTGGACTTATTCCAGGTTAAAAATGTCAGGGGTCATGGACCTTGGTGGAAACTGCACCTTCAGCTCCACCCAAGCATGAGCGCGCCCCTCAGAAATGCACGTGGACAAGTAGCTGCTACAGCCGTAGCCGTGGAGAGATCTCCCAGTTTTATCTTCTCGACCAGTTTTATTAGCTGCGGTCCTTATCTCCACAGCTGTGCTCTTTGATCTGAGTCCAAGGTCACTACTGGGAACACTGGGACTTCTGTTTGCTTTACTTAGAAAACAATGGAGCCACAGAGAGATTAATGTTGCTGCTCACTTTATGATAAACCAAGAATCAAATCTGGGCACAACCAGACCCAGTTTGTAGATGATAGCCTCACACAAAGCTGATGAGACGGCTCTGAAAGGATGTCCTCTTGTCTAGAAGGTAGAATCCTACAGGACTGCAGAGGACTGCTGAGGGGACAAACAAGGCTGCGTTGATCAGCCTGAGCCCAGCAGAGACACGGGCCAGCAGAGGACAGCAGGTAACTGGGAAAGAGGACAAGAAGCTGAGCAGACAGTGGCAGCCTGGTGTCTGGTCCATCACCATGGTGCTGCTGTGGATGGAGGTGTGAGACACAGGGAGAGGGCTTTCATTTTAACGCAACATCATCTGCACTGCTATCAACGATCACGTCTTCATAAAAACACATATATGTAAAAAACCAGGGATGCACGATAACTATCGGGCCGATAACAGGAAATGATGACGTCGTCCCGATAAGTCCGATATCATGACGAATAGCCCGATAAGATATATATATAGTATTTTTGTCAACACGGCAGTGGCTTGCTCCCTCGGAGCCTTGAATGACCGACAGTGAATGTTATGTTCAAGTGACGTCGGCATAATCAGAAAAACAATATCTCAGTAAGGAAAATCAAGAATACCCCCTCATGCCAGAAAACAACTTGTTGACTCGATCATCATTTTGGTAGTTGCTGACTAATTGATATTCCCAGTATATTGCCACGTTACACATACAAAATAGAACAAATAGATAAGGCCGAAAGAACAACGAGCAAATGAGGGAACAGAGGAATTTACGTTACACCTTGAATGCAGCCTGCAGTTCAGTGCGCTGATAAAAAACAAACAAACATGGCGGCGATGGTGTAGAACTTCATTCTTCATTCAAGTTTCAGAAGAAGATAGTTTGCTGGTTATTTGTGACAAATGCTCCAAGCGAAGGAGGGAAAAATAGCACAAGCTTTAATACGTCAAACCTGATCAGCCACCTGAAACATAACTGTCGCTTCCATGGAGTTTTAAAATCGCGCTAACGTGAGCTAACATGAGCAAGCCAGCAGCAAGTCTACATATATATATATATATATATATATATATATATATATATACTATAGATATAATATATAGACATATAGATATATATATATATATAAATAGATACATATATATAGATATATATATATGTATATATACATATAATATATAATATATTATATATATATATATATATATCTATATATATATATATATATATATATATATATATATATATATATATAAGAGTGCAACCAGCAGAAAGGTCAGCTCTGACGGTTAAAGATGAAAGAGATCCAAGTAGAGATGCAGCAACATAGTTTCAGCGTGACGACTGTACCAGCAGAAGCTTGAAGCAACACGTCCAACAGGTTTGCTCGTCTACGGAGACGTCTGCTGACAGAGAGGAGGTGGAGGAGGAGTCCAACTGGAGAAGAACCTCTGCTGCCTGCTGCTTTTAAACAGCCTCTGGTGAGTCAGGAGGACGAGAGTCACGACAACAGCACTGGGACGGTTGATGGTGAACATGTGGAGACTCCACCTCGTCCAGAGACCATCACAATGATGTCACTCATCTCAAAACCACCTTGTTTGTTCGTTTTTTCCATCAATACGTGACATATTTCCCTGGTAGTTCAGTCATCTGGCTTTCTGAAGCCCCACAGAAGACTGCAGATGGGACTGAACTCTCAACAGACTTTCAGAACGTCTGGCTGCAAACGCTGAAGGACCTCAGCTTCTTCAGGAAGTCCCTTCTCGTAGACAGCACCAGTGGTGGGTCTCCGGTCCAGTCTGCTGTCCAGGTGACCATGGAGGTATCTGTTCTCCAAACCGCTTTTTTAATATTTGACTTATTCCAGGTTCTCAGTGACCTATGAAGACCTGCTGTTTAAGACGTCCTACCGTCTCCAGGACCAAAAAATAATCATCTGGCTGCCTGCTTGTTTGGATATTGTTAATGAGAAACCGTTAGGTTGGAGTATCTCAAATCAAGGATTTAATAAAGTCAAGGCCCAGGATGGAATCCAGTCCAACACCTCTGCTTTAAGCGATGGCCAGACTGAGATGGGTTAGGGTTTAGAAAAGAGAGTTCTTCTGAGAGAGAACTCAGAGGGCACGGGCTCTTAGGGACTTGCCAAAACTTGTTACTAATTAAAATATAGTAAAAGACATTTGTTTAAAATAAAATAAATAAATATAATATATAATAATAATAATAATAATAGCATCAGTTGTTTTTACAGACACCGCAGCAAACGATTGTTGGACTTGTTTAACCTTGGGTGTGATGTCAAGACTAGTGTGAACAGGCTGAATGAAGATGGGCCTTCATGAGTGGTAGCCTACAACTGATGCAGACACGTGGACGGATGCAGAACGACGTCATCAGCAGCAACTCCTGACAATGCAGCGCTCTGTTGTAGCTTTGATAAATGCCCAAAATGCTTTGCAGAAGAAAAAGAAGCTGGATACCGGCGCCACTGACTGGAATGTTCCGGCCTGTTCTCCGTTCTGCATGTGGGCTGGAGCCTCCCACATCAACAGAAGAGGCAGTAATGAAGAGATTTATCTCAGGATCACGTGAACAGACGTGCTAGAGACCTTTAAACTGCAGCACCATTATCACATGGTTCTTCACCCACCGTCATGGGACCTTCTGACATCTTTTATTTACTTTAAATCGTCTAAAGTATTGTTAAGAAATAGAACAGGTGTAACAGTGAAACCCTCCAAGGACGAGGATCAACTCGCTGACGAGTCCAGTTCAGTCCAGGAATGACTACCCGGTCTCTACCGGCAGAACTAAGCTCAGCTGGGGTGAAGGTGTCAAAGCAGATGCTCCAGTGGACATTACAGATGTCCTCCATGGACCCAGACCAAAGACCAGCATGGAAGCACCTCCACAACAGTCCCATGTTCTGGGTCGTTCTGGTAGCTTTAGGGGATGCACAATAACTATCGGGCCGATAACAGGAAATTATGACATCATCCCGATAAGTCCGATATCATGACGAATAGCCCCGATAACATTTTTTTTTGTCAACACGGCAGTGCCTCGCTCCCTCTGAGCCTTCAATGACCGGCAGTGAATGTCATGTTCAAGTGACGTCGGCATAATCAGAAAAACGATTTCTCAATAAAGAAAATCAAGAATACCCCCCTCATGCCAGAAAACAACTCATTTACTCGGTCATAATTTTGGTAGTTGCTGACTTGAATTGATATTTGTAGTATTTTCCCACATGTTACACATAAAAAAGAAAAAAAATAGATAAGGCCGAATGAACGACTAGCAAACGAGGGAACGGAGGAATTTACGTTACACCTTGAATGCAGTATGCAGTTCAGTGCGCTGATAAAAACAAACAAACATGGCGGTGATGGTGTAGAACTTCGTTAAAGTTTCATAAGAAGATAGTTCCCTGGTTATTTGTGACAAATGCTCCAAGTAAAGGAGGGAAAAATAGAACAAGCTTTAATACGTCAAACCTGATCAGCCACCTGAAACATAACCGTTGCTTCCATGGAGTTTTGAAATCGCGCTAACGTGAGCTAACATGAGCTAACGTGAGCAAGCCAGCAGCAAGTCAACCCCTCCGCTCTCCATCATCTCTCTCATTTTAAGCTTCCATGAGATTAAAAAAAAAAAACAAAAAAAAACTACTAAACCTCATTTACTTTAAAGACATTCATTTGAATAGAACCACAAGCCAAAATCCTTTAAACGTAATTTCTTTGTTACTATGGAGTGCACTTTTTCAGTTTATTTACACAGACGAGTCTAACTTGTGTCAGTACATTATGACCTGTGCATTATTTTTTATTGTCATTGACGAATGCATTTGTTCAGTTTGTAATTCTGATACATGTATTTCCATCAGTTCAAGAAGCTTCAATTTTTTTTATATCAGTCAGTAATGAACCTTATTTAAGTTGATGTGAGATATCAAATAAGTTTGTTTGATAGCTTTATGAAGATGTTTGAGAGGCTTGCCATTGTAAAAATAAATATCTGTTTATTTAAGAGTCAAACTGTTTTTGGTTTTGTTCATAGTATTGATGTAATGATCTTAGGTATATGTGTGTTATGGGTTATCGGTATCGGCCTTTAGGAGCTGAAAGTTATCGGTATCGGTTTAAACAGTTATCGTGCATCAAATGGCTGAAAGACGGCTATGTGGACGGTCTGGACCGGACAGCCAAGGTTCTGGTCTCAACCCCGCTGAGACCTTCCGGGTGGAACTCAAGAAACGGGTCAAAGCTAGGAGGCATCAGAGACCTGAAAGAGATGCTGGATAAATCAGAATCAGAACTCCTGGAGACATTTACGGTCAACTCCAGCACCAGAACCATCTACAACTGGATCACACAGCTACCTCCCTCTACAGTCAGTCTCCTTTTAAACCGGTCTGGCTCAGAGACCCGAACCCTAAAGCACACCGATCACCTGGAGGGTCCTGTGACGACCTCACGTGACCTGTAACCTGAGCACGCGCCCCGCAGCATCAGCCTGCCGTTAGCCTCCGCTAGCCGGTTAGCTTCAGACACCAAACTGCACCGGAGCAGCTCCAGGAGACACGACGAGGCTGACACAGGCCGACCGACGCCAGCACCCCGCCGTGTCAGCGGCAGCTCGCCGACATTACCGTCCCCGTTGACAGCGGCGGGCTAACCGCCGAGCCGGGGGACACAAACCGGCCGAACCGGACCGAAAACGGCCGCTTTACCCGAAACCACCGGCTCGGTGGGGGCTGCGGGTCAGCCGTGGCTGTCGAGACTCGGTGGGAGCGGAGTGAACTTACCAGAAGCTCCCGTTTCTTCAGCATCTTCCGTGAAATCCCTCCTCGGAGCGTCCACCATGTTAGCTTCACTAACAGCGGTTTCTCCGGCACTTCCGGTCACCCTTTCAAAATAAAAATAGGCAGGACGGGACCGGAAATAAACGAGGTGGATTAATGTGGAGGCACGAGCTCTCACTCCACTGCTGCACAAAGAAAAAACACCTGTTAGTTATGGGTCTGAGCTTTACGATATACTCCCTTTTCCAGCATTTCAGTATTTGGCAAAAGAATTAAGTTAAAAAAAAATAAATAAATAAAGATGTGGGAAAAGGAGATGATCTGAATTTTCACCTTTCCAGAAAGTGGCAGTTATACTCACATACTGAGACCAGGGGACATGTAAAAGTATTCTGTAGAGAACATCAATGGTTTCCAGATTGACGGTTGGTCTTTCGCATGGATGAACTTCCCAGCAGCAAAGATACATTATCGTTGCTGCTCCAGGATGCGTCGAGCAGCAGCAGCTTGAAGCAGTCACTTCCTGTACGGCTCTATCTGTCCCTCACAGGGAGGGACTGATAGAGCCGTACAGGAAGTGACTGCTGTCATCTCTCTGACAGAAGGACTCACATTTGTCTCTAGAATACTCCGGTGGTCCACTCACTGACTGCGAGGTCCCCAGGTCCCCGATCATGACCCCGCCACCGCCGTGCTTGACAGTGAGCGTGAGGTGGTTCTGCTGAAACACTGTTTGGTTTCTTCCAGACATGGTTCTGGATCTCCACTTTGGTCTCATCTGTCCAGATGTTCTGGAAGTCTTAGAGTTGTGCTTCTGTGGCCTTTTTAGTCAGAGGAGGCTTCAATAATGACAGCTCCTGTCATAATTCATTCTTTTTTTATTGTGCTTTTATGTAAAAAAAAGGGGTTAAAAGAGGGAGAGAGGGAGGTTCAAGCCTCTACAGATGACTGTATGCAGCTCCCATTTAAACTGGTGCATTGTGGGGGCTAAAACTGTTCATATAAGGTAGCTTTAGACTCAAGACAACAAGCCTACATGCTGAGCAGGGACATGAGCAGAAAAACATCATGATGGCATGGAGGACTTTTATTCTTGAAACCCCATTTCCTCACTTCCTGCCAGCTTCCGGTTCCTTGATGTCACTCTTGTGCCAGAAAGTTCCTGTGGTTCTAAACAAATGCTGGCTGCTCCACATGATGTCCCCTTCCTGCAGCTTCCTGTGTGCTTTCATGTGGTCTGTCCTCCTGCTTCATTTCTCTAAACGGGTCATTTATGGAAGACACAACATTCTAAGAACAGAAGAAACGTCAGCAAAGACAAATAAATGTACAAGGAAACTGTACGGGTCATGTGAGAGTGTGTATTTTCATGTCACATAAACTGTAGAGTTTGTGTGAAATGTTAAATCAATAATCCAGAGCAAGGACATTTGGAAAGGATGGAGCTTCAGCTTTTGCTCCGCTCTGATCACATGATGCCTCATGTTTCCATGGTGATTACACGTGTGCTCAGCAGTGGTGTGATGCTGCAGCTCCTGGTTCAGTCCAGGACAGCAGCATCGGTGATGCAGGCCATCACTCCGGTCCGGTCCATCGTCTGGACCTGCGCGGGGTCACGGGGATCTGCTTGAGCCCGTCCCAGCAGTCTGTCTGGGTGAGGGGCGGGGCTGCACCTGGACCGGTGACCTGGTGACCAGGTGACCGGTCCAGGTGCAGACCTACAGCCAAGCCTCCGAGCTGCCCTCAGGAGGCGTTTAAAGGCCCAACTCTGCTCTCACAAATGGCATCTTTTACAGTTTAGAAAGTCACAATTTATGAGTTTTCTTTTGCAAGTTTTTGACGACACTTAAGTTAACGTTTACTGGTTCTCAGCCTCTTGATTAGTGAGAAGACTAAAGGGCCATTCCACCACATTTTAGAGCAATAACCCCAACCCTTCCACCAGGGCCACAGTACGTAGACCCGTAGAACCTGGATGGTAGAGAATATATTCAACATAGTCTCTGATTTCTGGAACCTTTTTTATCATTCCAGAAAATGCAAGATAGTCCCATGAATGTCATGATGGTCTCCTGGACATCACTGATGGACTCAGGAACTCTTCCAGAAACCGTCTGTCAACACAGTTCACCTACAGTCCACTAATGCAGGTTAAATCTGGACCATCAGAGAAGAAGACACATGTGAACACCATCCAGAAACACCAGCGTTTTCTCTGGACCAAAGATCATCTAAGATGGTCTGAGGATGAATGAAAACTGATCTGAGGTCAGATGGACCAACCATGGAGGCCATGTCCTGCAGACTGAAGAGAAGAGGAACCATCCAGCTGTTATCAACAGCTGCATCTCTGATGGTCTGGGGCTTATTAGTGTCTATGTACAGCTGGAACATGCTGAAGAGAACATAGAAGTTCCAGAGCAACATCTGCTCCATCCAGACGATGTCTCTCTCAGGGAAGACCTTCCATATTTCAGCAGGACGATGCTGAACCTCATACTGGATCATCACAGCAGCATGGCTTCACAGGAGAAGATCCAGCTGCTGAACTGGTCTGACTGCAGTCCAGACCTTTGACCGGTAGAAAACATCTGGAGCAGCAGAAAACTGCTGGTTGATGAGAAATGCATCATCAGTGTCATCTAAAACTCCATGCACGTCTCCACTGGATGCATTCTGGATAAAGTGGGTGGTGCCAGAACACATCTGGAGATTCTGATCAAAGCTCCAGCTGAGACTGAACAGACCAGTATCCAGACTGAGTCTTCCATGTGGCCCCAAAGAGCAGAGAGTGGCCCTGATGGTGTTTTCTACCAGCTGTTCTTGTTCAGCTTATTGAGTATTGATTTATTTTTTTTTATCTTTCATCTTTTCAGAGGTTTAACACATTTTTTTCATTTGTCATCATTTGACACCTTTTTGCTTTATTTCACTCACTCCACACCAGGGATGTGCACAGGTGGACTCCAGGCAGCGCTCAAGCTCCTCCCACTAACAGGTGTCCTTTCAGCAGAACAAAGATGAGCAGCTGTTTTATCAGCAGAAAGAGACCAACTCCAGAAAAACTGCCATTTCTATTGAATCCTGATTTTACAACAAAAACGCTTCATCGCTTTTTATGACAAAGTTGCAATTTAATGACAAAAACATGTGATTTTAGGACACAAAGTCGGAATTCATGATTTTACAACAAAGCATCGTGATTACATGTTGCAGCTGTAAAGTTTGCAGTTTTGTGACAAAAAGTCATAACTTTATGTCAGAAAGTCAGAACTCTTCCAAATTAAGATTTTATGAAAAATACTTTTTTTCAAGATTCAAAATTCAAGATCTTTATTTGTTAAGTACACAATTATACATTGTACATTGCGCAGTAAAATTTGTTATTGTACCCACAGGGCAAACGCTTTCTTTTAAGAAGAAACAGGAGAAAAAAAGAATTAAGTTTAAATAAGTAATAAATAAACACACAGTGCAGGAGATGAGAAAACTATGAAGTCTAAATAAAGCAGAGCAGAGGAACTGTGCAATATTATGCTTAAACTTTCAAAAGGTATTGTGAAAAACTGATTTTAGGGAAGACAGTTGCGTTTATGTGACATTTGCAATTTTACAACATAAAGTAATAATTAAGAATTCATAATGAATCGTGGTGAAGTTGGAGACGATCTATGTTGTGAGCGCTGAACAGAACTGAACAGAGCCCGTCATCGTCTCGAATAGACGATCCTGTAGCGACTCTCGGCGATTCTCGGGGAACTTCGGGTGTTTCCGCTGTGACCCGGACGCACAACAACAGCTGCTCGGTGATTCGGGCTGTCGGGTTTTTTTCCCCCGCATTATTTACGCTGTTTTATCCTCTCTGGGGGTCTTCTGCTCCGTCAGGAGGAGCTGCTCGGTAGTCGTCGGCCGCAGCGGAGACACCGACGGAAGACATGAAGAAACAGTGACGTGTCGACGCCGCTAGCAGCCGTTAGCAGCGTCGCGGGCAGAAACCCCCCGTCACCGGGCGGAAGAAAGCACAGCAACAGTCGGTAAACCGGAGCTTCTGTCTGCTCTAACAGGTTGTGTGGTTCATAACAGGAACGAGTCTGCAGCCGCCGGGAAATAGCGGTTAGCCTGCGTGCTAGCTCGGGGGCTGTCAGCACCGAGTCACGTGACCGCCCCACCAGGGGGGGAGTTGTCACGTGAGGGTCTCGCGCTGGGAATCATCTGACGAGGACGGGACGCAGCCTGACACATAAATGATGAGCGTTTATCTCCACATTAGAACTGTGAGGTGACTCGAGGCCGTTTCTACGTTGAGTTTGGTAAAAGACAGACATTTGCACAGACATTTTGAGGGGCAGTTGCTCAGTGAAAAATAAGGGCACCCACGTGGCGTGTGGAACTGCTGGCTGCCTTATATAAACATATTCTATTCTCTCAGAATAGAATATGTTTATTTGAGGAAGACTGCCAGGTGACAAGAGTCAAGTGCATTACAACGCTAGGACTCACCACACCAAGCTGTAACTGTCATCGCCTAACTTCAATTTCCCACTACAGAGCTGTGTTCTCCAGATACATTTGAATAAGGTATTTAATTATCATTGTCAAAGTTTTAATAATAGCCTATTAATGTAAATAAAAGATTACTGCAAGCGTTGTAAAGTAGAAATAACGTATGGTTGGTACAAAATGATATATTTAGCTAATACAGCTTCATGCCTGATTTAGTTCCACCAAACCACTTTGTGTTGACAAAATAAATCAGGACAGCTTTTAAGATATCTCAATAAAATGAGTGGAAAAGGCCCTAAACAGTGAACATGACTGACCTTTCTGTCTCCTCATCATCCTCAGGTGGCTGCTTTATCCAGGTGAGCAGAGAGCTGCCTGCTCTAGCTCCCTTTCTCTCTCCTTCTTAAGTCTGTTCTTTCTGGGCTGCAACTGGTAAATGAAAAGAGGCCGACAGTTTGAAGACTGATTGTTGACATTAGGCTACAAGAAGGTAGACTAGTGCTGGGCGATATGGAAAAAAAAATCATATATCACGATATGGACTATTTTATATCACAATAACGTTATATATCACGATATACCATGATAAAGTATGTTTTCAGTTATTCTCTAAAAATTTGACAAAAATTTCATTGCTTACTTTTCAACTTTATTTTGAAAGGACATTTAGCTGAACTGTCACAAACATACGTTTTAGTGCAGCAAAAACAAGTAGGTACAGAGGTACAGTAGCTTTCACATTTTTTTTAAAGTGCACAACAGTTTCTGAGGGAAAAAAACACATTTTTGCACTGAAGTTCAGCTATAAAAAATGAAAACAAATTATTTTTCAACTTTCTGAAATCTGTAACCTTGTAGTGCAAAGTTTGCAAACCAATATAAAGTGTCTAAAGTAAACATCAGGGTTGAAGAGAACTCTGTTTAAGGCATTAACCATGAATAAAAGTGCAAACATAAAAGGCTACTTTGTAGAAGTAGATATGATTCTATCAAATTTATCATTGCAGGTTATTTATTTACATATTTACTGTAATAATTGATAAAATTAGGTTAGAAACGATAGAAAAGAAATGGCACGATACACACTTTTCTATTGTCCCCACGATATGTATCGTCATATTGCCCAGCACTAGTGCACAGAGGTGAACACTCACAGATATGATCCCTGTATTTCCACCAATAAACTGGTATCAGTGCTGGACCAACTCTAGTTTGAGGGATCTCCTGCTGCATCCTGTCTCCCACAGCTCTTGATCCTGTTCAGATTCAGCGCTATGACAGCAGGAACTGTTTATATGTCAGAGTTCATGGAAATCTCAGTCACTGTCATCAGATGTGGCTGCAGGCTCTTCTCCAGATCAACCACAGACGAGTGGAGCTCCACATCAGGAAGGTTTTTAATGAGCAGTGATGTTGTGAAATGACGGCATGTGTGTAAATGTTTCCTCAGGCGTGTGCTGAGGCGTGATGGGGAACCAGCTGGCGGGCATCGCCCCGTCTCAGATCCTCTCTGTGGACAGCTACTTCTCAGACATCCACGACCACGAGTACGACAAAAGCCTGGGCAGCACCCGCTTCTTCAAGGTGGCCCGGGCCAAACACCGGGAGGGGCTGGTGGTGGTGAAGGTGTTCGCCATCCAGGACCCGTCGCTGCCGCTGACCAGCTACAGGACAGGAGCTGGAGGAGCTGAAGATCCGCCTGCACTCCTGCCAGAACTGCCTGCCCTTCCAGAAGACCTCCCTGACAGAGAAGGCCGCCATCCTGTTCCGCCAGTACGTCCGCGACAACCTGTACGACCGCATCAGCACGCGCCCCTTCCTCAACAACGTGGAGAAGCGCTGGATCGCCTTCCAGATCCTCAACGCCGTCGACCAGGCGCACAAGGCCGGCGTCCGCCACGGGGACATCAAGACGGAGAACGTGATGGTGACCAGCTGGAACTGGGTGCTGCTCACCGACTTCGCCAGCTTCAAACCCACCTACCTGCCGGAGGACAACCCCGCCGACTTCAACTACTTCTTCGACACGTCCAGACGGAGGACGTGCTACATCGCCCCCGAGAGGTTCGTGGACGGGAGCATGTTCACCTCCGAGAGCGACCAGAACACCCCGCTGGTGGACCTGACCAACAACAACCAGAGGAGCAGAGGGGAGCTGCGGCAGGCCATGGACATCTTCTCTGCAGGTACGGGCTCAGATGGGTCGACCTCTGTCCAACCTCCAGTCGAGACTCTGACCCTGTGTGCGTGTTTTCAGGCTGCGTGATAGCGGAGTTGTTCACCGAGGGCGTTCCTCTGTTCGATCTGTCCCAGCTGCTGGCGTATCGTAAAGGTCTGTTCCAGACGGAGCAGGTGCTGGTGAAGATAGAGGACCGGAGCATCCGAGAGCTGGTAACGGTTCTGACTACAGCGGTACAGCGTTTCACAGACGCTCAGATGTTCATGGAACATCTGCAGCAGTAGGGGTGGTGTAGGGCTGCCGCCATCATCTCAGTTCTCTGTTGCATCATCTCATGCTACTTGGGTTGATACCAGTTAAAAAAAAGTCTTATAACTGCTATAAAGAGAAGTCCTTGTGAGATGAGGGACCAGTCTTTCACCTGGACGTAGCTTTAACTGAGATGAGGGACCAGTCCTTCACCTTAGCTTTAAGATGAGGGACCAGTCTTCACCTGGACGTAGCTTTACTGAGATGAGGGACCAGTCTTTCACCTGACGTAGCTTTAACTGAGATGAGGGACCAGTCCTTACACCTGAGATGAGTCTTTCACCTGGACGTAGCTTTAACTGAGATGAGGGACCAGTCTTTTCACCTGGGACGTAGCTTTAACTGAGATGAGGGACCCAGTCTTTCACACCTGGACGTAGCTTTAACTGAGATGAGGGACCAGTCTTTCACCTGGACGTAGCTTTAACTGAGATGAGGGACCAGTCCTTCACCTGGACGTAGCTTTAACTGAGATGAGGGACCAGTCTTTCACCTGGACGTAGCTTTAACTGAGATGAGGGACCACTTTCACCTGGACATAGCTTTTAACTGAGATGAGGGACCAGTCCTTCACCTGGACGTAGCTTTAACTGAGATGAGGGACCAGTCTTTCACCTGGACGTAGCTTTAACTGAGATGGGGACCAGTCCTTCACCTGGACGTAGCTTTAACTGAGATGAGGGACCAGTCCTTCACCTGGACGTAGCTTTAACTGAGATGAGGGACCAGTCTTTTCACCTGGACGTAGCTTTAACTGAGATGAGGGACCAGTCCTTCACCTGGACGTAGCTTTAACTGAGATGAGGGACCAGTCCTTCACCTGGACGTAGCTTTAACTGAGATGAGGGACCAGTCTTTCACCTGGACGTAGCTTTAACTGAGATGAGGGACCAGTCCTTTCACCTGGACGTAGCTTTAACTGAGATGAGGGACCAGTCTTTCACCTGGACGTAGCTTTAACTGAGATGAGGGACCAGTCCTTCACCTGGACGTAGCTTTAACTGAGATGAGGGACCAGTCTTTCACCTGGACGTAGCTTTAACTGAGATGAGGGACCAGTCCTTCACCTGGACGTAGCTTTAACTGAGATGAGGGACCAGTCCTTTCACCTGGACGTAGCTTTAACTGAGATGAGGGACCAGTCCTTCACCTGGACGTAGCTTTAACTGAGATGAGGGACCAGTCCTTCACCTGGACGTAGCTTTAACTGAGATGAGGGACCAGTCCTTCACCTGGACGTAGCTTTAACTGAGATGAGGGACCAGTCCTTCACCTGGACGTAGCTTTTAACTGAGATGAGGGACCAGTCCTTCACCTGGACGTAGCTTTAACTGAGATGAGGGACCAGTCTTTCACCTGGACGTAGCTTTAACTGAGATGAGGGACCAGTCCTTCACCTGGACGTAGCTTTAACTGAGATGAGGGACCAGTCTTTCACCTGGACGTAGCTTTAACTGAGATGAGGGACCAGTCTTCACCTGGACGTAGCTTTAACTGAGATGAGGGACCAGTCCTTTCACCTGGACGTAGCTTTTAACTGAGATGAGGGACCAGTCCTTCACCTGGACGTAGCTTTAACTGAGATGAGGACCAGTCTTTCACCTGGACGTAGCTTTTTAACTGAGATGAGGGACCAGTCTTTCACCTGGACGTAGCTTTAACTGAGATGAGGGACCAGTCCTTCACCTGGACGTAGCTTTAACTGAGATGAGGGACCAGTCTTTCACCTGGACGTAGCTTTAACTGAGATGAGGGACCAGTCCTTCACCTGGACGTAGCTTTAACTGAGATGAGGGACCAGTCCTTCACCTGGACGTAGCTTTAACTGAGATGAGGGACCAGTCCTTCACCTGGACGTAGCTTTAACTGAGATGAGGGACCAGTCTTTCACCTGGACGTAGCTTTAACTGAGATGAGGGACCAGTCCTTCACCTGGACGTAGCTTTAACTGAGATGAGGGACCAGTCCTTCACCTGGACGTAGCTTTAACTGAGATGAGGGACCAGTCTTTCACCTGGACGTAGCTTAACTGAGATGAGGGACCAGTCCTTTCACCTGGACGTAGCTTTAACTGAGATGAGGGACCAGTCTTTCACCTGGACGTAGCTTTAACTGAGATGAGGGACCAGTCTTCACCTGGACGTAGCTTTAACTGAGATGAGGGACCAGTCTTTCACCTGGACGTAGCTTTAACTGAGATGAGGGACCAGTCTTCACCTGGACGTAGCTTTAACTGATAGGGACCAGTCAGCTTTAAACTGAGATGAGGGACCAGTCCTTCACCTGGACGTAGCTTTAACTGAGATGAGGGACCAGTCCTTTCACCTGGACGTAGCTTTAACTGAGATGAGGGACCAGTCCTTCACCTGGGACGTGAGGGACCAGCTTTAACTGAGATGAGGGACAGTCCTTCACCTGGACGTAGCTTTAACTGAGATGAGGGACCAGTCCTTCACCTGGACGTAGCTTTAACTGAGATGAGGGACCAGTCCTTCACCTGGACGACCTGAGATGGGACCAGTCTTCACCTGGACGTAGCTTTAACTGAGATGAGGGACCAGTCCTCACCTGACGTAGCTTTAACTGATGAGGGACCAGTCTTTCACCTGGACGTAGCTTTAACTGAGATGAGGACCAGTCCTTCACCTGGACGTAGCTTTAACTGAGATGAGGGACCAGTCTTTCACCTGGACGTAGCTTTAACTGAGATGAGGGACCAGTCCTTAACCTGGACGTAGCTTTAACTGAGATGAGGGACCAGTCTTTCACCTGGACGTAGCTTTAACTGAGATGATCCAGATCGGTCTGGATTCAGAGATGAAGGTGATGAACATGAGTCTTCATCCTGAGGAAAGAAAAGATCTAAGCTTAAAATTAAAAACACAAACTCGAGAAATGTGTGCGTGTTAGTTTTTGATTATTATAGACAATTAAAAAAAATTAAAGGACATTATTTAAGCCCTTAAATATACATTTTCCTAAACTAAAACATTCAAATTGAGTAAAAAAAAAAAAATTAAACCAAACAATTGAGGAAATTCTTTTAAAAAGTTTGCTAAAAAAGTAAAAGAATATACTTTGAATTCTTTCAAACAGAAACAAATTCTTTTAAACTTCAATAATAAAGTAAACAAACGGAATAAATAGAACTTAAAACAAGAACTGGAACACATAAGTTCAAGAAATAATTTATTTTTACTTTCTGCCACATGTTGATACACAATATATATATTGTGTGTGTGTGTGTATATAATTGATTTATCTATTCATCATTTATTAAAAAAAATCAATCAAAATAAATCAATGATGAAAAAGATTAACAAATATTTTATCTAAAAAGCAAACAAAAAATAAACAACAATAGAAAAAAGACAGAAGAAAAAAACCTGAACAAAGAAAAAAAAAAGAACCTAAATACAGTACCGCGGAAAGTAGGGGTGCTGGGGGAGCTGCAGCACCTCAAAAATATATTTAAAAAAACAAACAAACAAAAAACCATTGAAAACAAGGGAGAGAAAAATGTAGGGAAAAAAATTAAATGTTTAAAATTTACTCTAAATTCTAGCACCGTAGCTAATATAAAGTATATAACACCATTTGTCGTGGCTAGACGAGACGACGGATGTATATGTATATATATATATATATATATATATATATATATATATATATGTATATATATATATATATAAAAACAAATGCACAGCTGTCTCAGACCCCCAGCACCCCCTGCTGAGAACATGTTCCCGTGGCTATGCCTAAATAACGTTAGGAGAGAGAGCACCAGTTAGACTGGATGGTGGGTTCCAAGGAAGGTTTCTTTGATTGGAGTCATATTCCAGGCCTGTTGGTGGGTGGAGGTAGCTGCTGTGTCTGAGGAGGAGTTTCCGTGTCTCCGTCCCCTCAGGTGGCTCAGATGGTTCAGCGGGAGCCCGACAAGCGTCTGACTGCAGAGGAGTATCTGAAGCAGCAGAGAGGAAAAGCTTTCCCCGACATCTTCTACACCTTCCTGCAGCCCTACATGGCTCAGTTCGCCAAAGAGACCTTCCAGTCTGCAGACGAGCGAGTCCTGGTCATCCGCAAAGACCTGGACAACATCCTGCAAAACCTGCGAGGAGGTGAGGTCACGTGACGTCAGACACGCCCGGTCTCCTGAATACAGGAGACGGTTTTCACCGCTTCCTCCAGAGACGATAAAAGTAAAGCACACCGTCTCCCCTCCAGGCTCTGCGTCCTCCTCTTCGTCGCAGGACGACAGCGACGGCGCGCTGAGCTCCAGGGAGGAGCAGGGCCTCATCGTCCTGGTGTCCGTCATCACCTCCTGCCTGCAGACGCTGCGCTCCTGCGACTCCAAGCTGGCGGCGCTGGAGCTCATTCTGCACCTGGCCCCGCGGCTGGGCGTGGACATCCTGCTGGACCGCATCACGCCCTACCTGCTGCACTTCTGCAACGACCCCATGCCCCGCGTGCGCGCTCAGGCCGTCCGCACCCTCACCAAGGTGCTGGCGCTGGTGAAGGAGGTGCCGAGGAACGACATCAACATCTACCCCGAGTACATCCTGCCGGGCATCGCCCACCTGGCCCAGGATGACGCCACCATCGTCCGGCTGGCGTACGCCGGTCGGTGAAACAATAATGTTCATGTATTCATGTGAATGTCTGGGAAGTTCTTGAATTTGTCTTTTCTCCTTGGCGATGCTCAGAAAACATCGCCCACCTGGCGGAGAGCGCGCTGCGTTTCCTGGAGCTGGTTCAGGAAAACAACGTGAACACGGAGCAGGACCTGAGCGGCGAGGACGGCGAGGAAACCAACCACCCCAACGAGAACTACGACTCTGGTACAGCCGAGCCCCCCTGCCGCCGGTCGTGAGTCTGCTGCTGCCGTGTGTCGGTGTTGACAGAGCTGCTGCCTTTCTCCTCCCCAGAGCTGCAGGCGCTTCATGAGATGGTGCAGCAGAAGGTGGTGACGCTGCTCAGCGACTCGGAGAACATCGTCAAACAGTCTCTGATGGAGAACGGCATCACCCGCCTCTGCGTCTTCTTCGGCCGACAGAAAGCCAACGACGTCCTGCTGTCACACATGATCACCTTCCTCAACGACAAGAACGACTGGCACCTGCGGGGGGCGTTCTTCGACAGCATCGTGGGTAAGAACCTCTCCAGGTGAATGGTAAACATCTCTGTTTCCAGTGGCTGGCAGGAGCCTGTGGCTTTGTGCTTCATGTCTTGTGTTGCTGTGGTGTTGAAGGGGTGGCGGCCTACGTGGGCTGGCAGAGCTCCTCCATCCTGAAGCCTCTCCTGCAGCAGGGTCTCAGCGACACCGAGGAGTTCGTCATCTACAAGGCTCTGAACTCCCTCACCTGCATGTGTCAGCTGGGGCTGCTGCAGAAGCCTCACATCTACGAGTTTGTCAGCGACATCGGTAAGATCACAGGCTCCGCCCTTATGCTTCTGCACACCCTCGATCACCACTTCAGACATACGCCTGTCCTAGACGGGTGTATGTCAGTGACTTCTGATTACATGCATTCATGTACACATGTAACTTCTCACTTTAGTAACAGTTGACCTGAGCAAATGAAAAATCCTCCAGTGAGCTTTATTGGGAACTAGTGCAGCCAGCACATGCGGTCACACTGGGAAACCCTGATGGATAATCCCTTTACTCAGAGATGAGACCAGAACGCTGTTCAACAACAGTCACAATGTCAATGTCAACAATGTCAACCAGTAAAGGCTGATACTGGTGATGCCAGGAGGGATGAGATCATGTTTATAGGTTATGTAGCTGTGCAGAAAAACAACATTCACCAAGGCCAAACTATCTGATCAGATTGTCAACGTATGTTCGTCAACCAAGTTACATCCACAGAGTAAGTTACCATGATAAGAGACTCGGAGTGTAAGTTGCCTCAGTTTCTGAGAAAAAAAATCCCACAACAACAATGATGAAAGACCAAATGAAATGAGGTGATGAGGAGCTTCAAACACATTTAAGTGTTATTGGATACAAAAGGAAATCCAATTAATTTCAGTTCAGTCCACTGCAGTTAATCTGAAACATGTACCAGCGCGACTTAAACATGTACCAGCGCGACTTAAACATGTACCAGCGCGACTTAAACATGTACTAGCGCGACTTCAACATGTACCAGCGCGACTTAAACATGTACCACCGCGACTTAAACATGTACTAGCGCGACTTCAACATGTACCAGCGCGACTTAAAACATGTACCAGCACGTCTTAAACATGTACCAGCGCGACTTAAACATGTACCAGCACGTCTTCAACATGTACCAGCGCGACTTAAACATGTACCAGCGCGACTTAAACATGTACCAGCGCGACTTAAACATGTACCAGCCAACTTAAACATGTACTAGCGCGACTTCAACATATACCAGCGCGTCTTAAACATGTACCACCGCGACTTAAACATGTACTAGCGCGACTTCAACATGTACCAGCGCGACTTAAAACATGTACCAGCACGTCTTAAACATGTACCAGCACGTCTTAAACATGTACTAGCGCGACTTCAACATGTACCAGCACGTCTTAAACATGTACCAGCGCGACTTAAACATGTACCAGCGCGACTTAAACATGTACCACCGCGACTTAAACATGTACTAGCGCGACTTCAACATGTACCAGCGCGACTTAAACATGTACCAGCTCAACTCAAGCTAGGACTAGTGTGACTCAAAGACGGACTGGCGCAACTCAAGCTAGGACCAGTATGACTTCAACATGTACCAGCTCAACTCAAGCTAGGACCAGTATGATTTCAACATGTACCAGCTCAACTCAAGCTAGGACCAGTATGACTTCAACATGTACCAGCTCAACTCAAGCTAGGACCAGTATGACTTCAACATGTACCAGCTCAACTCAAGCTAGGACCAGTATGACTTCAACATGTACCAGCTCAACTCAAGCTAGGACCAGTATGACTTCAAACCAGCTCACTCGAGCTAGGACCAGTATGACTTCAACATGTACCAGCTCAACTCAAGCTAGGACCAGTATGACTTCAACATGTACCAGCTCAACTCGAGCTAGGACCAATATGACACAAAGATGGACCGGCGCAACTCAAAGGTGGACCGGTACTTGTTCAGGGTTCTTGAGCTTCTTCCCTTCAAACTGGGTTGTATGACGTGTGTCCTGCAGCTCCGTTCCTGTGTCACCCCAACCTGTGGATCCGTTACGGGGCTGTGGGCTTCATCACCGTGGTGGCGCAGCACCTCAACGTGGCTGACGTCTACTGCAAACTAATGCCCCACCTCAACCCGTTTCTAACCCAGCCCATCATCCAGGTGAGTCCCTGCTGCCATCATCCTCACACCTCCTACTCATCCTCACTCCTCATCCACACACCACCTCCTCAACCTCACACAACCTCCTAAACCTCACACCTCCTACTTATCCTCACTCCTCATCCACACACCACCTCCTCAACCTCACACAACCTCCTAAACCTCACACCTCCTACTTATCCTCACTCCTCATCCACACACCACCTCCTCAACCTCACACCTCCTCATCCTCACACCTCATCCTCACACCTCCTACTCATCCTCACTCCTCATCCACACACCACCTCCTCATTCTCACACCACCTCCTCAACTTCACAATTCATCCTCACTCCTCCTACTCATCCTCACTCCTCATCCACACACCACCTCCTCAACCTCACACCTCCTACTCATCCTCACACCTCCTACTCATCCTCACTCCTTATCCACACACCACCTCCTCATTCTCACACCACCTCCTCAACTTCACAATTCATCCTCACATCTCCTACTCATCCTCACTCCTCCTACTCATCATCACTCCTCATTCTCACACCACCTACTCATCCTCACACCTCCTACTCATCCTCACACCTCCTACTCATCCTCTCTCCTCCTACTCATCCTCACTCCTCATCCACACACCACCTCCTCATTCTCACACCACCTCCTCAACTTCACACTTCATCCTCACACCTCCTACTCATCACTCCTCATCCTCACACCTCCTCATCCTCACACCTCCTACTCATCCTCACACTTCATCCTCACACCTCCTACTCATCACTCCTCATCCACACACCACCTCCTCATTCTCACACCACCTCCTCAACTTCACACTTCATCCTCACACCTCCTACTCATCACTCCTCATCCACACACCACCTCCTCATTCTCACACCACCTCCTCAACTTCACACTTCATCCTCACACCTCCTACTCATCACTCCTCATCCTCACACCTCCTCATCCACACACCACCTCCTCATTCTCACACCTACTTCTCATCCTTACAAAAATTAAAAAAATTTTTTTTTTTCAAATTCTCAGTTTGTTAGGAAAAAAGACAGAATTTCTGACTTCATACGTTTGAAAATTTGCGAGAAAAAACTCAAACTGTTCTTACATTTTGTAAGAAGAAACAAGTCAGTTTCTCAGGTATTAAACTCTTGAGGTGGTAAGAGAGAACTTTAAAAGCTGAACCTTTACCAGGACAGGCTTCTGTGGCCGTGTCTCCTCAGATCGATAAGGAGCTGGTGCTGCTGAGCGTCCTGAAGGAGCCGGTGAGTCGCTCCATCTTCGACTACGCCCTGCGCTCCAAAGACATCGCCAGCCTCTTCAGACACCTGCTGCTGCGGCAGAAGAAGCGCGCCGGGACCATCCCAGAGTGCCCGACTCCTGACGACCCGGCCATCGCTCAGCTCCTCAAGAAGCTGCTGTCGCAGGTCAGAGCTCCACGACTCCATCTCTGTAGGAGGTTCATGAGTGTAGAAAGAGGATCCAGTTCTTCCAGTTTACAGTAGCACCATCCTGAGATTAAAATCTGAGCTCATGATCAGAACTTCCACCTGTGTCTTTCAGTTGTTCAACCTTTGAACCTCTGAAGATTCTTCAGGGTTCAACCAAGTGTCCATAAGAGTTTGTAGACCATGAACAGGCTCTGCTGTAACATAGATGCTCCTCAGTTGTGTGAGTCTCCAGTCAGGTGTAAGGAGATGATTCATGGTTTTAACACTCACAGATGAGTCAGAAAACCTGGAAGAGAACATTTGAACCGTTTCTCCATCGGTGACAGAACATCACATAACTCAAAACTAACCAGTGTTTGTCTAATTTGTTTCTTCTGGTGTTAAAATTCAGCTTTGGTTTGGAGCCACTGAACTAAGTTGTGTGAATCCCACTGAAAAATACAGATTTGACATTAAAATATTAACATAAGAAAGACGAAGCCCTGAAAAGCAGCGTTTCTTTTATCTATTGAACTTCCATTATTCCACTTTGGTTTAGAGTCACGTGCTTCTGGAAACTAAAAATATTGTCAAGACATTGATCATCTGTTAAAATCAGTGAACCCTTGAAATTAGCTTCACTGTGGTGTGTTGTAAAGAGCTGCTGATGAAGGTCACCCTCCTCTTCTTCCTCGTGTCTGGACAGCTCCTCTCCAAATTCAGCTAAATCACATCTTTTTAACTTTTAATATTGCATCTTTATAATGTAAAATATCAGTTTTCTCAAATCACTTTTTTTTTTTAAATTAAATTTATATATTGCCCTGAAAAAAAATCTGGTCAGCAATTTCTTGTTTAGAAAAAGAAACGATTTGGAGGTTTTAGTGAGGAAGAAGAGTTTTCTTAAAGAGGCAGGATGTTGAGGAATTTTAACCCTTTGGTCCCACCTCTGTTGATAACTAAAAAGGGTTTTAGCATGTTTAAAAAGTATATCTGTGATTTGGTCTGGATGGTTTCCTCAGAATTACCCACAGGAGCCAGAAGGTTTCAGAAACACGTCTCAAAGTTAATGAACGAAACGTCTCATGACTCTGAAGACGAGCAGACTCTTCCTGTTTATGACACGGCATCTTTAAAGTTCTGACTAAAGTTCTTTAGTTTGTGTTACTCACATCTGTCAGCTGGCTGCTGCCTACGGACCAGAGCAGTCGCTGTTTCAGCTGTAGATGTTTCTGCTTGATCTTCTGGCTCCTGCGTGTGATAACAGCATCAAAGAAACCATTTAGGGATCAAGAACTGCAAATGAGGCTGACAGATGAATCCAGCATCAGCAGGTTTCTGCACTAAACTCTCTTCATGTCGCTCAATTACCACTCTGTAATGCTTTAAAGCTGAACATCTGGACCTGAACACGTGTACTTCATCAGTTTCATTGCTCCACATCTGTCTGTTTTTAATGTGGCTACGGTCAGAGCCTCACACCTCCTAATAATGTCATCAAGTCACCAGCAGCTGGTCTACTGGTCACCTGGTGCTCCGAGAGCGGGCCGCCGTCTTCACGCTGTCCCTTCTTCTGTCCTCTGCTGTCCAGGGGATGACGGAGGCCGAGGAGGACAAGCTGCTGGCGCTCAAGGACTTCATGCTGAAGTCCAACAAGGCCAAAGCCAACATGGGCGAGCAGAGCCACCTGGGAGAGGCGGTCCAGTCCGGCGTCATCGACCTGGCAACGCTCGGCATCACGGGTCGGCAGGTGGACCTGGTCAAACCCAAGGCAGAGGTCGAGGACAAGAGAGGTATGGAGCCGCGACAACGTGGAGAACACATGAAGGTGAAAGAACCCGTGTGATGCTGATCTCTGATGCTACCTCCAGAGTCAGATGATTATGTCTTTATTCAGAAATAAAACCACATCAGAGAAGGGAGATCTGAAACTGTAGATTTCTGGTTGTTTTAGAGGAAACATGTTGGACCTTCTGGAGGTCACTGAGGTCATCTATCAGATTAAACTCACCCGTGTTGTGCTCCAACAGCCTCAATCACTAGAAGCACAGTGGTTTCATAACGAATCTGAGAGTTTAAGCCTCCGGCTTTGATTCTAAGTTGCTGACGCTCTCCTCACGTTTGTGGGTGTTTTTTAAATGTGTAGCGTGTGTAGCGTGTGTCGCTGCAGGTCTGAGAGGTTGGAAAGCCACTCGGCTGTTGAGGGGTTAAATCTGGCCTGCCATCGGTCCGCCTGCCATCCAGATGTGTTTCTGGAACTCACGTAATCAGTGGTTTCTGAAGAAACCCCCCCAGTCCCCCTCATCAGTCACGTTCTCTGGGTGTTCTCCAAGAACTGCTCAGGCCTCGGCTGCTCTGACCATTAACTTCACTGGACAGATGTGTTCAGGGGTCGCCCTGAGGACAGATGTGCTCAGGGGTCAGCCTGAGACAGATGTGTTCAGGGGTCACCCTGAGACAGATGTGTTCAGGGGTCACCCTGAGATAGATGGGTTCAGGGGTCGGCCTGAGACAGATGGGTTCAGGGGTCGGCCTGAGACAGATGGGTTCAGGGGTCGGCCTGAGACAGATGGGTTCAGGGGTCGGCCTGAGACAGATGGGTTCAGGGGTCGGCCTGAGACAGATGGGTTCAGGGGTCGGCCTGAGACAAGTGGGTTCAGGGGTCGGCCTGAGACAGGTGGGTTCAGGGGTCGGCCTGAGACAGATGGGTTCAGGGGTCGGCCTGAGACAGATGGGTTCAGGGGTCGGCCTGAGACAGGTGGGTTCAGGGGTCGGCCTGAGACAGATGGGTTCAGGGGTCGGCCTGAGACAGATGGGTTCAGGGGTCGGCCTGAGACAGATGGGTTCAGGGGTCGGCCTGAGACAGATGTGTTCAGGGGTCGGCCTGAGACAGATGTGCTCAGGGGTCGGCCTGAGACAGATGTGTTCAGGGGTCGGCCTGAGACAAGTGGGTTCAGGGGTCGGCCTGAGACAGGTGGGTTCAGGGGTCGGCCTGAGACAGGGGGTTCAGGGGTCGGCCTGAGACAGGGGGGTTCAGGGGTCGGCCTGAGACAGGTGGGTTCAGGGGTCGGCCTGAGACAGGTGGGTTCAGGGGTCGGCCTGAGACAGATGTGCTCAGGGGTCGGCCTGAGACAGGTGGGTTCAGGGGTCGGCCTGAGACAGGTGGGTTCAGGGGTCGGCCTGAGACAGGTGGGTTCAGGGGTCGGCCTGAGACAGATGGGTTCAGGGGTCGGCCTGAAACAGATGTGTTCAGGGGTCAGCCTGAGACAGATGTGTTCAGGGGTCGGCCTGAGACAGATGGATTCAGGGGTCGGCCTGAGCCATGAAGTCGTTTCCTCTGCTTTGATATAGAGCTTGGTTCAGTCTGGAAGGTTCCAGCTGGACGCTGGTTCCGGTGGATGCTGGTTCTTGAGGACGCTGGTTCCGGTGGATGCTGGTTCTGGGGGATCCGTGCTGGGTCAAAGCTTGTTTGTAGTGTAAGAGGTCTCAAGTGTGTTGTGTTGTCCCTGCAGCGAGGAAGCACACCAAGCAGGACTCCACCATGAACGAGGAGTGGAAGAGCATGTTTGGGTCCCAGGAGCCGCCGGCCTCGCAGCCCGCCACGGTAACGCCCTTGACATGACGCCCCCAGATGCGGTAACGCCCTTGACATGACGCCCCCAGACGCGGTAACGCCCTTGACATGACGCCCCCAGATGCGGTAACGCCCTTGACATGACGCCCCCAGACGCGGTAACACCCTTGACATGACGCCCCCAGGCGCTGTTATGCCCTTGACAGGATGCCGTAACACCCTTGACACGACCCCCCAGATGCGGTAACGCCCTTGACATGACGCCCCCAGACGTTGTTATGCCCTTGACAGGATGCCGTAACACCCTTGACATGACCCCCCCAGATGCGGTAATGCCCATGAAATGACGCCCCCAGACGCAGTAACGCCCTTGACATGACGCCCCCAGATGCGGTAACGCCCTTGACATGACGCCCCCAGACGCGGTATCGCCCTTGACATGACGCCCCCAGACACAGTAACGCCCTTGACATGACGCCCCCAGACGCGGTATCGCCCTTGACATGACGCCCCCAGACGCGGTAACGCCCTTGACATGACGCCCCCAGACACACGTGATACAGGTCTTGTGGTTTTAGCTCTCAGGACTTTCTGAATGACTCATCTGGGTCAATGATGTTTCAGCTTCAGTCTGCAGTCCCTGAATGAAGGTCTGGGTGTGTTTGCAGGCAGCTGACGGGTCGGTGAGTCAGATCAGGAAGACCACCGTGGCTCCCGCGGTGCCCGTGCTGCAATCGGTGGCGAGCGGCCCCGCCTACCAGCGACGCATCAACACCTGCAAGGCGGAGCTTCAGCAGCTGGTGCAGCAGAAGAGGGAGCAGTGCAGCGCCGAGAGGATGGCCAAGCAGATGATGGAGAGCGCTGAGTGGGAAAGCCGGCCCCCTCCTCCAGGTAACACCCCTCACCTGAGCTGAGACAGGGGAGGGGAGGGCTGCTCCCTCACAGCTGTGGATGTCATTTCAGGATGGCACCCTAAAGGCCTGCTGGTTGCCCACCTGCATGAGCACAAAGCTGCCGTGAATCGCATCAGAGTGTCGGACGAACCCTCCATCTTTGCCACAGCGTCCAATGACGGGACCGTCAAAGTCTGGGACAGTCAGAAGATGGAGGGCAAGACCACGACCACCAGGTGGGTCCGTCAGGTCCCAGCTGCTGCTTCTGATGTTCCAGATGTTGAGTCTGGACCACAGGACGGAGGGCTGCTTTTCAGCCATCACATTAACCGCTCAGCTATGTTCTCTCTGCTCCTCCAGGTCCGTGCTGACGTATTCCCGTATCGGCGGCCACGTGAAGACGCTCACTTTCTGTCAGGGATCACATTACTTGGCCGTGGCCTCAGACAACGGATCCATCCAGCTGCTCGCAGTCGAAGCAAATAAGCCGCCTAAATCCCCCAAAGTCCAGCCGTTTCAGACCAGGTGAGGAGACACAGGTGAGACCACCCGGGATGGTTTGGGTCTGGGGGACCGGTCTCGTCAGATCTTCAAACCTCCCTGTGGTCTGACAGAGCAGCTTTAAGGACACAGAAAATCACGGTGCCACAGATGATCTGTTTGTCTCATCTGAGCTCATGTTTCCAGCTGTTTTCACTGGTTCTTGGACCTTGTTTCAGGACTTTGGACCTGCAGGAGGACGGCTGCGCGGTCGACATCCACCACTTCAACTCCGGCGCCCAGTCGGTGCTGGCGTACGCCACCGTCAACGGCTCGCTGGTGGGCTGGGACCTTCGCTCCAACTCCAACGCCTGGACGCTCCGCCACGACCTGCGGCTGGGCCTCATCACCTCCTTCAGCGTGGACATGCACCAGTGCTGGCTCTGCTTAGGTCTGTCCGTTCAAACATCAGCTCATTACTTGTGTTACTCTGTAACACAAGCTGGCACCAGAGTGATGGTCTTTGCTGTCGACTGTAAACTGGACCGCTGTGAGGTTCTTTGACCCTGTAGAGGTTGTTGTGGGGCCGTTCCTGGTCCTGAAGCAGAAACACTCCTTAGGTAGAGAGTTTTTTTTTTTTTGTTCCCTGGATACTTTCAGATCCTCTTTACCACGATGGAGAGAAGAGCATTGGTTTTGAAGACAGTAAATCTTGTTTTGTCTTGAGACTTTACAGCTGTTTTCGACAGAAATCTGTCCCATAACGGCTCACATTCATATTTCTTGTGGTTTGCAGGTACGAGCAGCGGCACCATGGCATGCTGGGACATGCGGTTCCAGCTGCCCATCTCAAACCACTCCCACCCGGCCCGAGCGCGAGTCAGACGGCTGCTGATGCACCCGCTGTACCAGTCATCTGTGATCGCAGGTCAGAGACGTGATGATCTGCTCAGCAACCGTCCGGTCACAGCTAGAACTGTTGTGTGTGTGTGTGAACGCTCATCTGTGTGTGCATACAGCTGTCCAGGGCAACAACGAGGTGTCCATGTGGGACATGGAGACTGGTGATCGTAAATTCACCCTGTGGGCGAGCTCGGCACCTCCGCTGTCTGAGATGCAGGTCGGTGTGTGATAGTTTGATGCTGCACACGTTTTTGTGACTGACTGATTACCTGCTAAGGATGAGAAAGAACCACACAGACACAAATCCTCTTTATTTACCAGTTTCCTTCTCATAGGGAAAGAATAAACTAATAATAGAAATAACTAATCATTAGTCGCCATTTAGACTCATTTAAACTAAAGAGGGCACGTATGTACCTCAGTCCTCTTCTGCATCTTTCAGTGGAAGCTGACTGGCTGTTTCTGGGTCAGCTGGTGACGGTACCACTGCCCTGATACGTTTATCAGCTGATTTATTTCCAGTTCACTGTTCGGGTTTGTCTGTGAAGCTTCTTAGACTGATGTAAAAATGTGTGTTTCAGCCATCTCCTCACAGCGTCCATGGGATCTACTGCAGTCCTGCTGACGGGAACCCTCTGTTGCTGACCGCCGGCTCTGACATGAGGATCAGGTACGTAGACGGCAACACAACAACCTAAACACAATAGCCTCAACATAACAACCTCTTATCAATAGCCTCAACATAACAATCTCAACATAACAATGTGACAATCTCAACACAACAACCATGGCACAACAACCTCAACACAACAATGTGACAACATTATCATGACATCTCAACATAACAACCTTAACACAATAGCCTCAACACAATAATCTCAACATAGCATGACAATCTCAAGACAACAACCCCGACACGTGACAACCTCATCATGACAACCTCAATATAACAGAACAACCTTAACGTAACCTTAACACAATAGCCTCAACACAATAATCTCAACATAGCACGACAATCTCAACACAACCTCAACATAACTTCTAAACAATAGCCTCAACATAACAATCTCAACATAGCGCAAAAATCTCAAGACAACAACCTCGACAACCTCATCATGACAACCTCAACATAACAGGACAACCTCAACACAACAACGTGACAACCTTATCATGACATCTCAACACAACAGAACCTCAACATAACAATCTTAACACAATAGCCTCAACACAATAATCTCAACATAGCATGACAATCTCAACACGACCTCAACATAACTTCTAAACAATAGCCTCAACATAACAATCTCAACACAGCGTGACAATCTCAAGACAACAACCTCGACACAGCGTGACAGCCTCATCATGACAACCTCAACATAACAGAACAACCTCAACATAAGAACCTTAACACAATAGCCTCAACACAATAATCTCAACATAGCACGACAATCTCAACACAACCTCAACATAACTTCTAAACAATAGACTCAACCTAACAATCTCAACATAGCATGACAATCTCAAGACAACAACCTCGACACAACGCGACAACCTCATCATGACAACCTCAAAATAACAGGACAACCTTGACACAACAACGCAGCAACCTCATCGTTTCAACCTCAACATAACAGGACAACCTCGACACGACAACGGGACAATCTTAAGACAACCTCAACATAACATAAGACAACCTCAACACAACACAACACAAACATCTGCAGCTCCCCGTGTTCAGGAATCTGACAACATGAAAGACGGTAAAAAGGAAACAGGAAACCTCCAAAACAAAGAGACCTGTGACGACGGCAGAACTGCAGCTCTCGTCGTCACAACATGTGAACATGTCTGGTTCTGTGGTTCTGTTCAGGTTCTGGGACCTGGCCTATCCTGAGAGGTCCTACATCGTGGCGGGAGGAGCCAACGACTCGCTGCACTGTCCGTCTGTCCTCTACAGCCGCAAGATCATCGAGGGGACCGAGGTCGTCCAGGTAAACAGCAGATCCAGTTCTGTCCAAATCCAGATGATACAGATGTGTAGAACCTCTGGAGCCTCAATATTCAGAGTTAGCGGACAAATACCACAGGCTGTCTTCATTTGTAACCTCAGAGGACGAAGAAAACAAACAAAACGGCCGTTTAGGTGCTGAAATGAACTGAAATGATGAACCGTCTGGTTTGTAGGGTGAATGCACCAGACCTCCTGAAGGGTCTGAGCTTTATTAGATCAATGGTCCCCAACAGAACCTCCTTCAGGGTCTCCAGAAATCTAGAACTGGTCCCAGCAGACCTGCAGATGCCTGTCCTGCGTGTATCTGCAGTGACGTCTCATCCTCCATGTCTCTGCAGGAGATCCACAGCAAACAGAAGAGCGGCGCCGCCGAGGATTCTCCTCGCCGGGGCCCAGACTCGCTCCCTGTGGGACACCATGACATCATCACGGACATCGCCACCTTCCAGACCACGCAGGGTTTCATCGTCACCTCGTCCAGAGACGGCATCGTCAAGGTCTGGAAGTGAAAACACGTGCGCGTGAAGGAACGTGAAGGACGAGCGTTCATGGACAAAAACGTTCCCTTTTTTTTTTTTTTTTTTTTTTTGAAGCTTTTTATGTTCACACAAACAGACTTTGGACTTTTTACGTGTAAGAAATGAACTTCTGACGTCAGTGTTTTATTTTCCTGCTGCGATGCTTACTTTACTCCCCTGGTCCTCCTCCTTTACTCCTCTCCCTCCCCATCCTGCTGTCACCTGCTTTTGCTAAAGATCCATTTACCTCCTGCAGATGTTGGAGTCATCACTAGGATTAAAACTGTGCCTCACTCGACTCGTTTGTGCTCCTTCTGTACTCCATTCCCTGTCTCTCTGTGAGCAGATGTGAAGGGGCCCCTGCAGCCACCAGGGGGCCCCCACGCTACAGGGTCAGTGTTAGAGGAGAAATTAAACCAGGTGTCTGCTTGGAGCCTCCTGAGTAAGAACGCTGAAGAACTTCAGTCTGAAGACGTCCATGCTGGAGCCCGAGGAGACGGGTATGTTTGGAGCTCAGAGAGTTTCTGATCTGAGTGCAGAAACAGCATCATCTGTGTCTTTGGACTGGTCCTGGATGTTTTCAGCAGGAGCTGCTGCAGATGGAGGAGGAGGATGAAGGTCTTCAGCCCCAGCAGACGTCTGTTAGTCTGCCTCCCCATCATCTGAACAGTAACTGATCCCCAGCCTCATCGTGGAGGTGCTCAGTCCTGACGGGCTGTTTGAGTCCTTCACAACCTTCTTGTGTGTTTCAGACTGAATCGGTCTCTGTCATCCAGTCTTCTTCCTGTCTGCTCACATGTAGAAGGTCGTTGTTTTGGAATCACGTCACAGGTGTTTACTCTGAAAATGTCAAATCTTCAAAAACCTTCCCTTGATCTAATAAGTCAGAGTCTGTAGCCTCTTCAAGCGTTTCCACTTCCTCCGTCACCTTTTACTGGAAAGGTCAGACGTTCCAGTTCAGCTGCGTTCTACTTCATTGGTTCAGATTTAGGGTGAATTCCAATTCCTCCCTTAACCCTCAATCTCAACCCTCAATCTCAAAAATGCGCGCTCCCGCTAAGGGCAAGTGTTGTCCAAATTCTTAGCAAGTCAAGTTGAGGGACGAGTTTAAGGGCTGTATCGCCCTCAAAATTGAGATTTTCCGACACCACCCTTGGTAGTAAGGGCTATCCAGAAGGCACTGGGTAATTTAGCCAAGACATCTTCGAAAAGGATAGTGACAAAAAAAGCTAGCTACAAACATAAGTATCTTCGTATATCTTAAAGATATAAATGTTACGAAACCATCTTATTGTCTTTGTTTGAGACTTTTTTCATGGATTAACATCGTTCTTGCGTAACATTTATTTACTTTACAATGTTTGCCGTCGGCGGGTCCCGGTCGCTGGCGGGTCCTGGCGGCCGGCGGGTCCCGGTCGCCGGCGGGTCCGGGTCGGCTTCACGTTACTTGTGTAGCGACGGAGGACTGAATAATGTATCCTCTATTGTGTTATTTGCTAATATTATTTGGAGAATATACAGCGCTCTTTTCAAAGCTATCCCTGTGTCATTTCAGGGAATACAGAGACAACACGAGCTCTGATACATTCCAGTCTGAGGACGTAAGTGCACTCAAGGGGTGTCCCATTTTTAAGTCACAAGCTAGCCCTTACACTTACTTTCGAGGGTTAAGATTGAGGGTTAAGGGAGGAATTGGAATTGGCCCTTATTCTGCTTCTTCTGGACTCATCTGACGTCCACAGAGAAGAGCAGCAGAGGCCACTGGACAGACGTACCATCAGTTAGAGGAAGGAAGCATGTGATGCAGTTGCGGCAACAGTCCCGTAGTCGACCAGAAGGTCTGCAGTAGAGCAGAGTGCTGGTGGTGAAGATCGATCTGAGTCAGCGTGGACTCCACCAGACTGACGACGTTCACAAACACTGGACCTTTAAAGAAATAATTAAATCACCACCTGAGAAAAAATGTTTTATTCAATTGACTTTTTTATTTAATAGAAGTCCTGATTTTTATGAGAATTATTTTACAAAAATTTTTAAAAAGAAAAAGTCAGGATTTAATGAGGAGTGGAACCTTTACAAGGAGGTTCTGACTTTGAAAAAGTTGTAAGGTTTCGTACCAAACCAGTGATTTGTTCGGTACATTCCGTACCAAAGCAGTGATTGGTTCGGTACGTTCCGTACCAAAGCAGTGATTGGTTCGGTACGTTCCGTACCAAAGCAGTGGTTGGTTCGGTACGTTCCGTACCAAAGCAGTGGTTGGTTCGGTACGTTCCGTACCAAAGCAGTGGTTGGTTCGGTACGTTCCGTACCAAAGCAGTGGTTGGTTCGGTACGGTCTGTACCAAAGCAATGGTTGGTTCGGTACGTTCCGTACCAAACCAGTGATTGGTTCGGTACGTTCTGTACCAAAGCAGTGATTGGTTCGGTACATTCTATACCAATCACTGGTTCGGTACGTTCCGTACCAAACCAGTGATTGGTTCGGTACGTTCCGTACCAAACCAATGATTAAAGTGGTAAATCACCATGTAAGAAGGTGTAAAGGTGCAGACCACCAGGTGATTCTCAGGTGATCTCCAGACCTTCAGGTAAACCCGTAACCTCATGAATCCAGCTGAGGAGGTGGCGCTGGCATCTGCTCTACTTTTGGAGCGGTCCTAATGAGACCTGAGGTCTGAAGGAAGAAAAGACCTGGAGCAGGTCTCTTCTGTTCCCTGTGTGACCAGAACTGTCTGCAAATGTTCAATGTCGTGTTTTCAGGCCAAGTATTCAAGAGACGAAGCAAAACTGCTTTGATTTTGAATTAAAGAAACATTTCTCAACGTCAGCAGGACCATAATGTTCATGACAGCATTGGGGTCTCCATGGTGACCAGAGTGTCTGTGGGAATCTGTCAGCTGATCGGCTTCATGGATTCAACCACCAACACTGTAACACAGTCAGCAGATCAAATATGGGAAATAACCATAAAGATGTTCTATGAGTACACGTCCTGGTACTGGTCTGGACTGACATGTTACTGGTCTGATGTGTTACTGGTCTGGTCTGGGAGTGTTACTAATCTGGAGTCTTACTGGTCTGAGGTGTTACTAATCTGGGGTATTACAGGTCTAGACTGAAGTGTTACTGGTCTGGTCCAAAGTGTTAATGGTCTGAAGTGTTACTGGTCTAATCTGTAGTGTTACTGGCCTGACATGTTAATGGTCTGGTCAGAAGTGTTACTGGTCTGGTCTGAGGTGTTACTGGTCTAGTCTGACATGTTACTGATCTGAAGTGTTATTGGTCTGAAGTGTTAATGGTCTAGTCTGACATGTTAATGGTCTGGTCTGTAGTGTTACTGGTCTGGTCTGAAGTGTTACTGGTCTGACATGTTACTGGTCTAGTCTGTAGTGTTACTGTTCTGGTCTGATCTGAAGTGTTACTGGCCCAAAGTGTTACTTCTTTCCCCACGGGGACAATAAACATATATCTATCTCTATCTATCTATCTATCTTACTGGTCTGGTCTGAAGTGTTACTGGTCTGACATGTTACTGGTCTAGTCTGTAGTGTTACTGGTCTGGTCTGACATGTTACTGGTCTAGTCTGTAGTGTTACCGGTCTGACATGTTACTGGTCTAGTCTGTAGTGTTACTGGTCTGACGTGTTACTGGTCTAGTCTGTAGTGTTACTGGTCTGACGTGTTACTGGTCTGGTCTGTAGTGTTACTGGCCTGACGTGTTACTGGTCTGGTCTGTAGTGTTACTGGTCTGACGTGTTACTGGTCTAGTCTGTAGTGTTACTGGTCTGACATGTTACTGGTCTAGTCTGTAGTGTTACTGGTCTAGTCTGTAGTGTTACTGGTCTGACATGTTACTGGTCTAGTCTGTAGTGTTACTGGTCTGACATGTTACTGGTCTAGTCTGTAGTGTTACTGGTCTGACATGTTACTGGTCTAGTCTGTAGTGTTACTGGTCTGACATGTTACTGGTCTAGTCTGTAGTGTTACTGGTCTGACATGTTACTGGTCTAGTCTGTAGTGTTACTGGTCTGACATGTTACTGGTCTAGTCTGTAGTGTTACTGGTCTGACATGTTTGGATCACCTGTGGCATCATGCGACACATCTGTTGGAAGTTTTGTTCCATCCGGCTGATTTTATTCACATTTTAATTTTGTACAGCAAAAGCACCATAAATTCTTACAAACCTGAAATATTGCAAATTACATTTTTCAAAGTGGGATGAGTGGGACTAGTGTACAGATGAATATTAAAGTCAACAGACTGCGTCAGTTTACTGGATAAATGCAGTGCGGAAATCTTACTGGCTCTCAGCTTCTGACCTCAAACGTTTCTGTATTGTGGATTTTTACACACATTTGCATCAGAGTAGTTTATTTTCTCTATCTTTCTAACCAGAGAAGCTTGTGTTTCTAGGTCTGGTTGAACGGTGCCGTAGGTCGTGTCCTCTGGATTGTTCAGCAGCTCCGTCAACGTCACAGGTTTAACTGCTTTAACTGCTCCTGATGTCTTAGGTTCGTTACTCTACTGAAGGTGATCTCTCACTTCCACTGGTGTTTAGAGCATTGGCAGGAGGAAAATAGACCAACACGGTTGGTCGTCAGCTGGAGGAAGGACAGGACAGGAAGGTGATGCTGCCTTGAAGCTTCCAGGTGGTTGGAACCAGAAAGACAGAAAAAGGTCATGAAACATCTCTAGTTGATTTACAGAGTGATGCAGATGTGACTTGGTGCTAAAAATCCACAGTACAGCCTCCTTTAACCTCCTGGGAAACATCTGCACTGTTCTGGATGGTGAAGAGTTGTTCTGGACTCGTCCGTCAGAAACTGAGAGCTGGTCAGAGGTCGACTGCTGTGGAAGTATGTGGCAGCAGCAGTGGATGACGTTCGGAAATGTTGGTGAACTTGGATGGAAATGCAGCTGAGCTGTTGGCAGCCTTTTAACTGCACCGCTGGAAACATCTGCAGCAGAGCCGTTCCTCACTTTTTAGAGACTCTAGAGGGCTGTGGAGGCCCCACGGCCACCAGGGGGCCCCACCAAGCTCCAAGGTGGAGATGATCAGATGTTCTGAGCTTCCTGCTGCTGATCTGCAGGTTTAAAAAAGCTCTGAAAAGCCAGAATCAGTTAAATTTTTCTTACTAATGTGAATTCAGTCCTGAACTTTGACTGGCAGATTTCAGAGTTTATAAAACTGGCTGTTTCTTAATTCCCTCAAAAATCTGCAACTGAAGTCAGACGTTTTTAATTTTCTATCACAAATTTGCAAAAGAAAATGAAGAAATAAACAGTTTTGTAAAAAGGTAAGTTGAGGATTTTCTGAGTTTGTGGGTTAATAAAGATTAGTTTTTTCTTGCCACTGTTTGGCTTAAAGGTTTTTTTCTCCCGCTGTGGGAGTTTTTTACCTTGCCATTATCATTGATTGGATTTAATATTATAATTTTAGTTAATGATATTTGCTCGGGGGTCATGATCTGGGTCTCTGTAAAGCGCCTAGAGACAATTGACATTGTAACAGATGCTATACAAATAGAATTGAATTGTAAATTTAATGTGGGAAATTCTGAATTATAAAGTCATAATTTGAGTTTTCTCTCAATTTTGTAGTCTTACATTTAAAAAGGTTCACCCCCCCCCTCCTCACCGTGTAATTTTATTATTCCCTTAAATGGCTCTAGTATGCCGTCTAAACTAGAATCTAGATTTATTTTGAAGGCTCAACCTGAATTCCGCCTCTAACTTCTCTGATCTAACCTGCTCTCCTGAGGAGCGGGATGGTCCTGAAGGTCCTGAAGGTCCCAACTCCCCATCACACTGGAGCTGGACTCAACCTGGAGCCTCCAAAAAGCTAGAAACGGTCCTGATCTGCATCGTCTCCAGCTTCACCATCACTAAACTGTTTTCTAACTGATCAGGGGAACGTAAAGTTTAATAAAAGCCCCTGTGGGAATCAAACAGGCGAGTTCAAGCAGAACGTCGTCGGTCGCTGCCTTCTGAACAGTTTCTGCTCCCTGCAGCGACCAGCAGGTGGCGTCGTGGTTCTCCTTGAAGATGCGTGTTTTCTGGTGCGTGATCGTCTTCTCTCCTCCTCCTCCTCCTCATCGTCGTCTTCCTCGTCTCGCTCATCTGCTCCTCGGCAGACACAGGTTCTCGCAGTCCTCCTGCGTGTCGAAGCGGTTCTGGTTGCCGCCGCAGCCGCCGTACCAGAAGCGAATGCATTCGCTCTGTTCTGTGTCGAAGAACCACTTCATGGTGTAGTTCTGGCAGCCGCCCGAGTCCTCCTGCTGCAGGCAGGTGTCTGAAACACAAGTTGGACTTCACTGAGAACTGGAGCAGAGCAGAGCTAGCAGGTGGTTCACGCCTCTGAAGAATCAGCCCGACAGACACGCCATCACCGTCAGGTTTCTGAGGAGTGGTTGCCCTGTAGACCCAGTAGACGACCAACAACTAACCTGGTGGCTGGTTGAAACCAAGCAGCAACAGTCCGACGTCTGGGCTGAATGACTGCAGATGTTTGAGAAGTTGCAGTGGTGAGAGCTAATGACTGGCTAACGACTGACCACGCCTGCTTTTAATTAAAAAAAACAATAAAACCACACTTCCACTAAGGAACCAATGGACCTAACAAGGGAGAGCTGAGGAAAAGGCCAGGTGAGCACCCCCAGACAGGCCACCACAGTTTTACTGGAAGTCCCAGGCAGATATAGACATGGAAGCCACAGGTGGAGCATCACCTATTAACCTACTCACAGGGAGATGAACACCAACTACTACAAACACACCAGCAAGGAGATCCGACAGGCAGCAGGGGAGCCAGAACATGACAGATGCTCTGATCCAACTCTGAGATCAGGCCTGAAGATGTCCCTGTGAAGGATCATCTGTCTGCAGATGGACTCAGGTCTCTGCTTCTCTAACAGAAGAACCAGGCTTCATTTTACATTTACCTGCTGGATTAACTGGGTTTACTCTGGCTTCCAGCACAGCTGTGAAAAACCTTGGAGTCAATTTTGATCAGGATATGTCATTTAAGCAGCATATTAATCAGGTTTGCAAGACTGCCTTTTTTCATCTCCGATATATCGCCAAGATCAGGAACATCCTCTCCCAGGGTGATGCTGAAAAATTAATCCACGCGTTTGTCAGTTCTAGACTGGATTATTGTAATGTGTTGTTAGCAGAATAGAATCGCTGAATAGCCTCCAACTGATCCAGAACGCAGCAGCGAGGGTGCTGACAGGAATCCGTACGAGAGATCACGTCTCTCCCACGTGGCTCCCCGTGAAATTTAGAATTGAGTTTAAAATTCTGCTTCTCACATATAAGGCCCTTAATGGCCTAGCTCGGCGCTATTTACAAGACTTGATAGCACGTTATGCTCCTAATAGAGCTCTCCGCTCTCAGAGTGCAGGATTACTCGTCGTTCCTAGAATATCTAAAAGTAGGTTTGGAGGACGGGCCTTCTGCTACCAGGCACCTTTATTCTGGAATCAGCTACCAGTTTGGGTTCAGGAGGCTGACACCACCTCCACCTTTAAAACTAAATTGAAAACATTTCTGTTCAGTAAAGCCTACAGTTAGTCTAAACTATAGTGTGTAGGGGCTAATAGTTATAGCCATAGTTGTAGGAGCTCAGACTAGAGTAAGCTCATCTTAATCACAGGTTCATCATAGCTATGCTGCTATAGGCCTACGCTGCAGGGGGACACCAACTATTTATGTTTATATGGTCATTACATTCAGTCATTTGTGTGCTATCCTCTCTCCGTCCTCCGTCCTCTCTCTGTCCTGTCTCCCCTCTTTTCTTTCTTACCCAGCTGGCCTTCAGCAGGAAGGTCCCCCCATATGATCCAGGTCCTGCTCAAGGTTTCTTCCTCTTAAAGTGGAGTTTTTCCTTGCCACTGTTTGGCTTAAAGGTTTTTTTTCTCACTCTGTGGGAGTTTTTTTTTTACCTGCTATTGTCCTTGTTTAGGATTCAATATTATATTTTTAGTTAATGATATTTGCTCGGGGGTCATGCTCTGGGTCTCTGTAAAGCACCTAGATACAATTGACATTGTAACAGATGCTATACAAATAAAATTGAATTGATGCCTTGTGTCCATCAGGCCATATCACTTTCATGAACTTCTTGAGTTCAGGAGCTGTTCATATGAACTATGGAGTCTCAACAGTCCAGTCAGATTTCAGCACCACCGTTACAAATACTGCCATACTAACTTGAGCCATCTATGAACTGGCCTCCCAGGAATCTACACCAAATCCAGCTGTGGGCTCAGAGACACAGAAGACCATCAGAACCATCAGACGTGGTGGGAGGTTTGGCTTGAACCAGTTATGAAATTATTTATTCCACATCTACCAGTGAGATCAGGATGAGGTCTGAGGTGTTTTCATGGAGCATGGGCATTCTGGTTGGACAGTGAGGTGGACTCACGAGAAGACAAACGTCCATGTGAGTGTGGTTGGTGTTTACCTTTGGAGACGAAGCTGGCCAGCTCTGTCTGCAGCCCCCCGTTCTGATCTGTGAGAGACGACAGCAGAGGTGGAGGTGAGTCAGGTCTCTGGAAAACTGAAACTGACAGTCATCTCAACATTTAAGGTGATCTGAAGAGCAGCTGGAGCTCCAGCAGGAAAAACCAGAGGGAACGTCTGCAGAGGAACAAATGAAGAACTGACAGTTCAGACCTGCAGACGTCCACACAGCCCACCAGACTGGGGGGTTGAAGATGGCACTAAGGCGCGTGCACGTGAAGAAGAGAGAGGACAACTGAGCTGATCAGCATGCAGACGTGAAGCAACGTAGAAGATGTCAGGAAGCAGCTGAGATGCAGCAGCTTGTACTGATGTCCACTCAGACCTCATCAGGACTTTGTAGGAGTTTTCAAAGTTCTAGACTTTCCATGGGAGTTAAAGAGAATATCTGGACACTGTCACAACTGTGGGTTTTGTGGTTCCATCCTGTTTCTCCACATTTCTTCATCTACAGCTGGAGAGTCGAACCCTGGTTCATGTGAGCATCATGGTTCCTGTCAGAGGGCTGGTTAGCTCCTGGACCTGGTCTATCAGGGTGTTCCAGACCCCGTCTCGGGTCAGGATGGACCTGCTGACTGTCGTTCCTCGTGATGATCTGATCTGCTGACGGGTTCCTCAATTGGAATTTTAACATTGATTTTTTCCAACATCACAGATATTTAGTGTAAATTTTATTTATTAATATATTTAGGGTAGATTATTGTCATTTTAGAATTTTATCCTGTAAAAAACCTACTTTTTGTTGTAAAATCAACATTTTTGTTCAATACTTTTGTCATACAAGTAACGACTTTATTGTAACGTTTTCTCATTAAAAAAACATCTCAAAATGACGACTTTTTAACTTCCAGCTGTTCCAGTTGCTCCAGCTGTTGCACCTGTTCCAGCGGTTCCAGCTGCTCCAGCTGTTACACCTGTTCCAGCTGTTCCAGTTGCTCCAGCTGTTGCACCTGTTCCAGCGGTTCCAGTTGCTCCAGCTACTCCAGCTGTTGCACCTGTTCCAGCTGTTGCACCTGTTCCAGTTGCTCCAGCTGTTGCACCTGCTCCAGCTGTTGCACCAGTTCCAGCTGTTCCAGTTGCTCCAGCTGTTGCACCTGTTCCAGCTGTTCCAGTTGCTCCAGCTGTTGCACCTGTTCCAGCTGTTCCAGTTGCTTCAGCTCTTCCAGCTGCCCCAGCTGTTGCACCTGTTCCAGCTGTTTCAGTTGCTCCAGCTGTTGCACCTGTTCCAGCTACTCCAGCTGTTGCACCTGTTCCAGTTGCTCCAGCTGTTGCACTTGTTCCAGTTGTTCCAGCTGTTGCACCTGTTCCAGCTGCTCCAGCTGTTGCACCTGTTCCAGGTGCTGCACCTGTTCCAGCTGTTGCACCTGTTCCAGCTGCTCCAGCTGTTGCACCTGTTCCAGCTACTCCAGTTGCTCCAGCTGTTGCACTTGTTCCAGCTGCTCCAGCTGTTGCACCCGTTCCAGTTGCTCTAGCTGTTGCACCTGTTCCAGCTGTTCCAGCTGCTGATGTAGGTCCTGGATGTTGACAGTCACATTAGCACATTCAAAAGTTCCTCAGGAATGATGAGGCTCTCCGTTTATGACGGGATGAAGACAGACTGGAGTGGTGGGGCTGGAGTTAGTGAACCATGATGGACTGTCATCTCAGATGTTTCTGGAACATCAGCTCCAGTATCCCGACACTTAAACTACTTGAACATTTGGGGTGCTGAGAGCGCGTCCTGCTGGTGGGGGGTTTTCTAACACTGGCTCTCTAGGACATCAGCGGGGACGGAGTTTTCATTTGTTCCCAGCTTTACTTCTTATGGAAGGTCTCCAGAATGTTCCAGCAGCCCTGCTGGTGGACAGTTTCCTGTGCAGGAGATGATCAGAGCTTACCTGCAGATAAACACTGATCATCTCCTGGATGGTCTGCAGGACGAGGCGGAGCATGGTGACAGGAGCAAGCGCTTGAAAGACGTTCAGGCAGAAAGAAGGTCAGAGAGTCGGCAGAGACGTCCACGGCTTCAGCGTGGGACTTACATTTGATGTCACACGTCTGTAAACATTCATGTTCCGTTTCAAATCGATTGGCATTGCCGCCGCAGCCGCCAAACCAAAATTGGGAGCATGCACCGATGTTTTTGTCAAAGAACCACTTTTGTTCATAGTCTTCACACTGGATACCAGTATCAGCGTGGAGCTGACACCGGGCTGAAAGCAGAACACACACATTTACTACAAACTAACTCAGTCCTCAGAGCAGCAGCTCCTCCTCTGGAAGATGGAAGATGATGAGGAGCACCACTCAGAGACAACACATGCAGCCTGACAGAGACAACACTGACAAAAAAACTAACAAACAAGTCAGACATGAGCAGGCAGGAACATGAACCATGCACAAACAACTGCTGCTACGTAGCTGAAGGACAGGAACTGGAACATGGAGATGGATGGACAGACAGAACTGTGGCTGGATTGTAGCTAAGCATTGCTGGAGACCTAGTGACGAGGTCTCCAGAGGAGGACGGGAGCGCTACGGCTCCTTCTGGAGAAGTGACGAGGTCTCCAGAGGAGGACGGGAGCGCTACGGCTCCTTCTGGAGAAGTGACGAGGTCTCCAGAGGAGGACGGGAGCTCTACGGCTCCTTCTGGAGAAGTGACGAGGTCTCCAGAGGAGGACGGGAGCTCTACTGCTCCTTCTGAAGAACTGATGAGGTCTCCAGAGGAGGACGGGAGCTCTACGGCTCCTTCTGGAGAAGTGACGAGGTCTCCAGAGGAGGACGGGAGCTCTACGGCTCCTTCTGGAGAACTGACGAGGTCTCCAGAGGAGGACGGGAGCTCTACGGCTCCTTCTGGAGAAGTGACGAGGTCTCCAGAGGAGGACGGGAGCTCTACTGCTCCTTCTGGAGAAGTGACGAGGTCTCCAGAGGAGGACGGGAGCTCTACTGCTCCTTCTGGAGAAGTGACGAGGTCTCCAGAGGAGGACGGGAGCTCTACGGCTCCTTCTGGAGAAGTGACGAGGTCTCCAGAGGAGGACGGGAGCTCTACTGCTCCTTCTGGAGAACTGACGAGGTCTCCAGAGGAGGACGGGAGCTCTACGGCTCCTTCTGGAGAAGTGACGAGGTCTCCAGAGGAGGACGGGAGCTCTACTGCTCCTTCTGGAGAAGTGACGAGGTCTCCAGAGGAGGACGGGAGCTCTACGGCTCCTTCTGGAGAAGTGACGAGGTCTCCAGAGGAGGACAGGGGAGCTCTACTGCTCCTTCTGGAGAAGTGATGAGGTCTCCAGAGAAGGACAGGAGCTCTACTGCTCCTTCTGAAGAACTGATGTGATCTGTGACGGTCTAAAACCACTGTCCTGAATGACTTCTTGAACACTCACATGATGCAACCACAGCACAGAGACGACACTTATGACTGGAAATGAGCTCAGGCTCAGTATGTGAAGAATCAGTTTCTGTTCCTGATTTAAGTTCGGATTATTTTGGATTCCACCGCTTGGTTGGTTGCTGTAAGACAGTTTCTAAGATGTTTGAATCTTGACATTTTTTTTTTTTATCACAATGGATCAGCGTACATGGAAAAGTCTTAATTGTTAATGGTTCTGTGAACGTCCTTGGTCTCTGACACCAACAACCTCGCCACACTTAGACTCACTTAAATCTCCTTTCTTCCCCATTCTGATGCTGCTTTGAACTTCAGTAAGTCATCCAACACCTCGTTGGACCTGTGACACTCAGAATTAAGGCAGTTCTGAAGGAAAGAGGGGGTGAACCTTCTACCAGAGAGGTGGAGCTCATGAGGTGGCCGGGGAGTGTAAATATGTAGTTTGGTAACTGCAGCAGTCAAACACTGATCTGCTGAGCTTCAGGTCCAGGGATGAGTCCAGGGATGAATCCTATCTGTACGGGTCACAGCAGCGCTAACTCCCACCACAGCTGTACCGCCGTGTCGTGTGTGTGTGCTACCGTTGCCGTTGGCTGCAGGGATGAAGGTCTGGGTGTCTCCTCTGATCAAGGTGTCGATGACGTCCAGCTGGCCTGTTTCCGTCTGTCCTCCCGTCTGCTCCTCAAAGTTCTCCTCTTCCTCCTCCTCCTCCTCTTCCTTCCTCCTCCACCACCTCCACCTCTTCCACAGCTCCCTGCCTACACACACAAACACACATGTGGACTCATGATCACACGCATCATCAGGTCTTTGTGGAGACTTCATTTCATTCATTAATATCCATCCCTTTTTGTGTTGATTTCAGATCTGTAACACGTTCTAAAGAAGGTCGGTACGGTTTCCTGAGTGTTAGTCAGGAGGTGAAAGACCTGGAAGGGATGAGGGAGCGAGTCTTATCTGGAAACCTGTGACCTCTGACCCCCCCCAACCGCCATTCATCAACAGCTTATATGACCACATGGACCAGGATTACTGTTGAAAAATCTTGGTGGTTTGGAGGCATCTGGGATGGACCATCACAGTGGGAGACATGTTCTCTCCTGGCTGAGGAGCACCACAAGGCTCTGTATGAGGATGTCTACATGTCCCCACTCATCTGCTGTTATTAATACTGATGTCCATATATATGACACTGATTCATGGTCCCAATCACCATTCCAGATCTTCTGGAAGAAATGGCTGCTGTGTGCAGAAGGAATGGGACAAAACAACACCTGAAAGTCATGGAGACTTCGGTCCTTGATGGCAGAATGTCTTCTAGGTGTTGTGAGGAGGAATGAAAACTGTGTGCTAAAAGCTTCACTATCCCAGCTTTTTAAGGGATGTGGTGCAGTGCTGAAATACAAAAATGGATGGATGTTAACAAATGAAATGAAGCTGAAAGATCCAACATGAAGATTCTTAGGTTCACGCTGTCAAAAGTCACGAACGTTGAAGTGAGTTTTATTTGATTACATTAGATGAGTCATAAAATCATGTCATAATTCTGGGCGTGGTTGGTGTGGCTGGTGTTTTTGCAGTTACCCAGTGACGAGTATTTGCTCATCGTCCAGGCCTCTCAGCTCATCACATGTCTGTCTGAAGGATGCAGGAGGGTACGAGTTGATTCCCTCTGAAACAAGTGAAGGAGAGCATTCAGACTATGGTCCACACCTTCAACCCGGGTTCTGCAGTAGCATCACAGCCTGCTCATGTAGCCCTCTTTCGCGTTTTCTCTGCACTCTGATGAGGTTGGCTCAAGGACTCATGTCCTTTTTCTACCAACTAGAAGCTGGTGCTGGGCTGGTCTAGAGGTTCTGGTTCTACCATTAAGACCTGGGTCTGAACATCAGCAGCCTGCCTCCATGACGTTTGTTGTACTTGGTGTTTGTGAACGCTCATGGCTGTGCCAACCAGCGTTTTAAAATGTTGGCGGGTTCTTATGAACACGACTGAAGACAACAGGTGACACTGAAACATCCAGAAACATTTATGACAATGAAAACCCTTTTTAAACAAATTAATTCCCACAGCTGGAGGTCCAAACGTTGGCTGGTGTTTTTGAACGCCGTTAAGATCTTGGTTTACCCCTGATGTCTGAATGGGACCAGCAGGTGACACTGAAACATCCAGAAACGTCTATTACAAAGACGTAAAATTCTTTTTTTAAATTCAACTGCTGTAAGTCCCGTTTGCTGCTGCACACTGGTGAACGTTCACAAACACATTAAAGGTTGGTCTTTTACTGCTGCTGTGACAGCTCAGGGAGACGGTCTCCTGCAGATCTTTACCACATGGACAGAAATGTGATTGTAAGGTGGTCATGGTGTTCTGGGAGGTCCCCCAGTTATAACCTGTCCTCACATCTGGACCAGTCAGGTCTGGATGCCAGACATTAGTTAGGAGCTACCAGGAGAGACAATATAACACATAAATGTTATCTCTCAGTTAAGATTCATCTTTGTTCTTCTGGTTCTGGTTCTTCTGGAACCAACTAAACTAAACACCTTTGGATGTGATCATCTTCATGGAAAAGAGCTCTAATCTTTCAGACCTTGACTGCATGTGTGAAGCGTTCCAGCAGGACACGTTCAGGTGGATCTTCTCCATCATCTGAGCGTTTCCTGCTGTGAAGAGTCTGATGAGGTTCTTACTGTTGAGGGCGGAGAGGAAGACCCTGAAGAAGCGCTGGGCGTAGCCCTGCTCGTCGGCTGCCAGCCTGCTGACGTGGATCAGGTGCTGCTGGACAGGTGGACTAGCCAGCTCCTCCACCTGGGTCCGGTTGTAGCGGTCTCCGACCGTCACCACGAACAGCGCCACGCCCTCACACTTGGCCTTCTGGGAGATGAAGCGCAGCTTGGCCCGGTCCGTGTAGGCCGTCTGGGTGGCCACCACGGTTAGCAGAGCCTTCCTCCTGCGCGGCTGGACGGCCTTCAGCAGCACCTCCTTCAGGGCGTAGTCCAGCGTCTGTCCCAGCTCCGAGGAGCTGCCCTGCTGCCGCATGCTCTCGATCTGCCTCCTCATCTGCTCCTGCCTCTGGTACCTCTGCAGGTTGAACTCCAGCTTGGCCTGGCCGGAGCTCTGCTGGATCACGGCCACTCTGGCCTGGGTCTGAGATCGGGCGGGCTGAGGACTGACGGCCAGCTGCTCCACCACGGAGCCCAGCAGCTGCTGAGCACCGGCGTACTCGTCGGCCTGCATCTCCCTGGAGCCGTCCAGAACCATGACCAGGTCCACCTCTGCCTGCTGAGGCCGCTGAACCTCCTGGATGAAGGAGCACTCTGCTGAGGGTCTGCAGGGGTCTGAGGGGGCAGAAGAAGGTCTGGTTACATGACTGTATGGTCGCCTGGAAAGGTCAGCTCACCTTCTTTCAATCCTAACTTCTTTTTTTGTGTACAAACATAAAAATCATCTTATTGTTGTGGGTCTAAGGAAAATACAACCTCGATTTTGTTAAATAGGTGACAGCACAGTGGAAGAAAAAGACTGGACTTGGATAAAACTAAGACGCTCTACCAAAGGACTGTAAAATGTTTCTGTCTGGTCTGAAGTCTGGGGAAAGTTCTCACCGTAACAGATGGCACAGTTCTTGACCCTCCTCAGGTCAGTGAGCAGGTCCTGCGGCCTCCCCAGCACCGTGTAGATGGAGTTACCTGAGTCGTCCACCTGAGAGGACACAACAACTCTGAGGAACAAGATTCACGTAAACGTGCTACAGATTCATTTAGGAGCCAACAGTTTGTAGTTGTGGTATTTTCTCACTGGAAGCCATGACTGCTGAAGAGGCTGAAACTAACTCCTGCTCAGATGTTCACTGTGGTCATCACTGAAGGGCTGAATGGAGTCAGACAACCTGCTTCTGATCACACACAGCTACTTCATCTGAGCTTATCTCCAACATGAAGATCCAGACATCCAAATGAACATCTGCATGATGAACTGAGAAGCTCTGAGCTTCTGCAGCATTCCTGCCTGTGATGTGACTGCAACCAGAGAACGATGTTACATATCCAGCAAGGACCTTCACTGGGACACAGTTTTAGCTATATTCTACCAATGATCCAATGATCAGTGCAGGAGAAGCTGTCAGTCACTCTCTTAATAATTAGAGCTGAGGGATTGTTGCAGAAGGAAGTCAGCGTCTTCTGGTTGCCTCCAAACAACCATGGCCAAACATCACTGGCTGTCAATAAACAGTCACACATGCAGAAGACCTGACAGAACAGTTTACTGGACCATCAAGAACTTCATAGAAAGGTTCAACAGCAGTGAAGAGAGCCCAGGGACATCCTAGACGGTCCAGAAAGCTTCAGGACCGTTTCCTTGTGAGGGTTCATCTCAGGAATCACGTCAGGAGCAGTGCAGAGCTGCTCAACAATGACATCTGCTCGTTGTGAATGTGTCTGGTGTCAAGGTGAGGCGTGGATGACATGCTGGAGATCTGCAGGATCTACAAGAAACTGGACAGCAGAAAACCAGCTGAAGCTCGCTTCCAGCTGTCTGTAGAAGAAAAGGTGAACACGTAGCTATGAGTCCTGCACCCTGCCAAGAAGGGTCTGGAGGTTCCTCCTCATCTAAAGGACTGGGTTCACCTACAGATCCATCAAAAAAACCCAAAACAAAACACTGACAGGAAGACAGAGCAGTATCAAAATGTCCTTCAAGAGCAACTTCTCCCAATGCTCCAGAAGAAATTTGATTGATTTTCCAGTATGATGCAGCTCCTCGACACAACAATGCGGCTCAAAGATCACAATGAGAAAATTCTGGATCCAGAAAAGTCTTAATGCCACCAAGAACCAGAGGTCCATCCCGAAACAGTGGGTGGACAAGAAGAAACTGACAACTGTGATCCACATAGACTGGATCTCCATCCGTCAGGATTTGACCCAGAAACTGACATCCAGCACATCAGGACAAAGTGACCATGTTATGGAGAAGAAAGGTCAGCTCCATAAAAAAACAGCATCATAAACGCCACCTACCTCCAAGGCTCTCCTCACATCCTGAACGTTCCTCAGAGAGATGACCGCCGGTACGATGTTCAGGGCACGAAACTCCATGACGGCGGTTACGATGTCGTTCATGTGCTGTGACGCACCGTTGGAGAAGAACACCGCCACCTTCCTCATCATGGTTCCCGCTCGCACGCGCTTGAAGATGTTCTGGCCCACGTAGCGCATGGCGCTGCCCAGCTGCCGCTTGTTGGACGTCCTCTCCAGGGCGATGTTCCTCACGGCTTCTACCAGCTGGGCCTTGCGGCGGTGCTCTCGGAAGTGGATCAGGTATTTGGCGTAGGTGTTGAAGCCCACCACAGCAACTCGGGCGCCCGTCGGGCAGTTGCTCTCGGCGATGGTGATATCATCCAGCAGGGCGAGGAGGGCGGAGCGCTGCCTCTCGAAGGCGGCTTGTGTCACATCGTCCGACATATCCAGGCCGAAGACCAGCTCAGTGGGGTAGGCCGGGCAGTCGGAGCGATCTGCAAAACCCGGTAGATGAAAGAGAAACCTTAACGGGCTCATCTCCCACGATGAAGACCCTGTCCAGATAAAGACCCTGTTCAGATCAAGACCCTGCTCAGATAAAGACCCTGTCCAGATGAAGACCCTGTCCAGATAAAGACCCTGTTCAGATCAAGACCCTGTTCAGATAAAGACCCTGCTCAGATGAAGACCCTGTTCAGATAAAGACCCTGTTCAGATGGAGACCCTGTTCAGATAAAGACCCTGTTCAGATGGAGACCCTGTTCAGATGAAGACCCTCTTCAAACAACACAAGACTTTCTCTTGGCTCTAGAAACATATTTGATGCCAACTCTAACCCCCCTACAATGAGGATGGGACATCGTGTAAAACGGAAATAAAACAAGCTCATTATTTTTGAATTATATTGAGCTGAAAACACTACAAAGATAAGATATTTAATGTTCCAACTGATGAGCAAATATTCACTCATTTTGAATTTAATGCCGATCAAAAGGAAGCTTGAAATGATGCATTAGTTAATGTGACCAGCACCAGTCCAAAGAAAACAACCGTCCCAGGATGTACTCTTCTGTCCAACCAGGACCACCACCAGTCTGCTCTTTTAAAAACGTTTTCAGGACACTAACACTGATGTCGTTTACTGATGATGTAAATCTACATCCGTCTTCATCAGTCGTAGCCTACGATTGAAGAGGGCTCATCATGGTCCGGTCTGACAGACCATCCTGGACATCGTACCGGGGCGAAGTAGATGCAGATCTACAGCGTAGCTGTTGTAATCTTACACGGCTGCAGGACTCCTGCAGTGAAGGAGGTCTTATAAAGCCTGTGATTTAACAGAGACGCTGAAGACGTCTCAGAAGACTCTTTAGGAAGATGTTGGAGGGACGACTTACTTCTCATCCCACCATGTTTCAGCCTTTGACTTCCAGAGCAGGATCTCTACCTGGAGGTTTCTTCACACATTTATTTGTGTGCAATTTAAGTTCCCTTTTGCACAATTCACTCAACAACAACGTGCATCTTTCATTTATAGAAATGCTCAGTTGTTGTCATGAGTAATAACAGGTTTTTGTTTGCTGCTGGGTCCACGCAGTCCAGTTGGGTTCTTTTCATCTGGAGTCTCAACCAGATTCAGATCAGAACCTTCTTTCTCCTGATCTTCTGCTGTTAAAACAGTTACTGTTTTACATCATGTGAACACCACACCCAAAAGCCAGAGTCCAGGCCACCTTGCCGACTGTTCACATGGTCCAAACAGATGTGAGTCTGGAGAGTCCTCTAGTCTCTACCACACCATCAGATCAAGGAATGGCCCCCCATGGCCCCACTAGCTGAACCTCAAAATTAGCCTGCTGGTGTATCTCTCAACAACGGAGCTGGACCACACCAGAACTCTAAAGGGGCCACTTATTAAAAACCAGACTCCACCATGGTGCTGCTGTAAATTCAGAAGCTGGGACTTTTTTCATAACAGCAGCCAGTTGGTTTAGTTCTTGGGTGGCAAGGTTTGCTGGGGTTAAAGGAATATAAGAACATTAAGAAAAGAAACCTCTTGGTTTCAAAAACCCAGACTGATAGAGAAGAGCTGCTGGCGTTGGTGATGACGCCACCCGATGGACATTTGGTTCTGTACTCACCACCTCTGGAGCTACGTACCGAAGGAACAAGCTGTGAGGAGGAAAAACAGGCGTTAGAGACCAGCAGCAGGTTTTAGCTCCTGATGTCTCTGATGATGAAGAGTCTCTGGAAGCGTTTTAAATGGACACTCACCGCAGTTATCTCTGATGTACGAGATCAGCTGACACTCCTGCCAACAGAGAAGGTGCTATTACTGTCTGCAGGTGTGAACGTTTACAGGTGAGAGAAATTCTCAGCATGACTTACCGTCATTGCTCTGCCTCCAGGGGGCCCTCGGGGACCCTACAAAGAGTAAAGAAATATGACGGGTTCCATCATTTGGCACATCTCAGTGTTTGGTTGTGTTTTAAAATGGCACTAATAGTTTGAACTTCAGAGTCAAAAACATGAGAGAAACCAGAAGGAAAAGGATCTCTGAAAAAAAAATCATTAAAGCGTTAAACCAGGAATCTGGAGGGATTTCAGAGTGTGAAGGACAAGAGAGCACGTCTGAGCTCATCTCTCCTTCAGACGACACTACATCTACAACCGTCATTTAGAAACACAGAAATCCTGTTCCAGAAGCAGCAATGACATCTTTGGACTTCTCCGGGAAGGACCATCACCATGAAAACACGTGTTTCACTAACTGAGGAGCACCACAAGGCTCTGTACGAGGACCTCTGCTTCTTCCAGCATCATCTTGTGTTAATTAATAATCAACTAATTAATAATTTATTTATATGACACTCTGGGAACATAAATCAATCTTAATCCAGATCTTTTTGGGAAGAAATGGACTTTTAGTCTGTCCAACTTTTCTGTTGCAGGTCTGAAATGAACAACTTATTAATCTACAATGAAATGACATTGACAAGAAGAAAAAATGTCTTGGTTTCTTCCTGTTGATGCTGAAATAAAAATCACAGTTTAATGAAGGATCACTGAGTTGTTTTCATCTGATCTGGGTTTGTAGATGGAACAGAGGAATGAACAGATGAATTACTCCAAGGTTCATGGCTGGGTTTTACATGGAGATCAGGTGTCAAGAGAAAGGGTTTCTGGGTGGGTTTGTCCTGAAATACTCACCCTGTGTCCCGAATATCCCGGCTCTCCAGTCAGTCCCGACTCTCCCGTCTGACCCGCGTTACCCTGGAGACCAAACACCACCATCAGAGCTGGAGAAGAACGCATCTTTCAAAATGAAAGCCTCAGAGAGACCGGACTCACCCTGCGACCCTGGTTCCCTTTACGACCCGGCAGTCCTTTGGGTCCCTGCTGACCGTCCTCGCCCTGCAGAACAAAACTCAGCTCACATGTGTGGACTCATGAGTGCGTGAGCTCTACGTGAATCCAAGCATCCCTCCAGGAAACAGACTGGGCTCTATAAGCTATAAGCTCTGCATCTCATGAAAGACGAGAAGAATAAATAGAAAGTGTTGTTTCATTCCAGTATTTCATTTCAGACTTCTGGGACCGACGCCAGTGAGTTCTTTGACCCTCTGCTTTATTAAAACCAACATCTTCAGCAGGAAAAGATCCTTTATGGTCTTTAAATATAGTTTATTTGACTTTTTACCCTGCTCCATGTCCAGGGTTCCTTCGTCTTATCTGATCTCGTTAGCAGTTTAGCGTCTCAAGGCTACATCAGCCAGTCTCAGCGCTGCTCCTTCACCAACACCACCTCACTCTCTGCTCTCTGGAGATCACACCTGCCGCTGATAACGGTCCCGACAGACACATCGCTTTTTCACGTTTTCACAGCGTGACAGAAACGACAGCGAGAGAAAATAAAACCGCGTCTGTGAAGAGTTTCAACGGGCCGAGAGTTATGGTTCAGAGCAGACGTAGATGCAGACGCAGCAGAGATGACCTTTGAATCATAGTTTCACCGTTACTGTACCATGAGGGTATTTAACAGAAAGGTTCTCAGGGACAGTGAGAACCTTTCTGTTTTACCGTTGCTGTTCCATTAGATATTTAACAGAAAGGTTCTCAGGGACAGTGAGAACCTTTCTGTTTTACTGTTACTGTTCCATTAGATATTTTACAAAAAGGTTCTCAGTGACAGTCCTGAGAACCTTTCTGTTTTACCGTTACTGTTCCATTAGATATTTAACAGAAAGGTTCTCAGGGACTGTCCCTGAGAACCTTTCTGTTTTACCATTGCTGTTCCATTAGGTATTTAACAGAAAGGTTCTCAGGGACAGTGAGAACCTTATTGTTTTACCGTTGCTGTTCCATTAGGTATTTAACAGAAAGGTTCTCAGGAACAGTTCTGAGAACCTTTCTGTTTTACCGTTACTGTTCCATTAGGTTTTTAACAGAAAGGTTCTCAGGAACAGTCCGGAGAACCTCCTGACTGCCTCCAGAGGACTTCAGAGGTTCTGCTGACCATCAGTCTGATGAACTGATCATCAGCAGGTGTTCAGAGCCCTGGATAGGTAGATGTTTTAGTAGTTTGGTGGTCTGGAGCATCCCAGTGTGTATTAACAAAAGAGGGAAAGACATCAGCTGTGGTCTTAGAGAAGCAACTGTTGCTGCACATCAGTCTGGAGAAGGTGATGAAACCATTTACAAACAAGTTTGAGTTCAAAGTTCCTCAGTGAGAAAGATGATTCAAGAGTAGGAAACATTCATGACAGCTTCCCAGGAGTGGAGGTCTCAGTGGATTTACTCCAAAATCAGACTGTTCAGGGCTCAGAGAAATATACACCCAAGAGCTCCATCTGAGAGCCTCCAGGCCTCATTGAGCATGTTAGATGTTCAAGTCCAGTTAGAAGACTGAACCTGGAGGAGTTTCCAGGAGAAAGACTTTCCTGTTTAAAAACAACATGGAAGCACGACCGAGGTTCACAGAACTGCATCAGAACAAACCAGGAGACTTCTGGAACAACGTCCTCTGGACAGATGAGACCAGAACCATGTTTGGAGACCAGCAGGAACACCTCAGACTCTCTGACCAGCACGGTGGTGGAGGGGTCATGATATGGGGTTGTTTTGCATCCCCAAGACTAGAGATGAGAACTTCAGAACCAGTTTCATGAATCGCTGGACCCACTTCCCTCTAAATTGATCAATTCTGTTATTGATGCCAAAGATGGACCAGAACTCAGCCTGAGAGACACTGATGAAGTCAGACAGGAGACATCTGGTGAGTTACTGCTGCTGGAGGAGGATCTCCAGCTGCGGGACCATGAGGGGACTCGCTCCATGGCTTTACCTGTCTAACCCTACTAATAAACCCACGACCATCAGATGACTTTTTTAAGGGCTCCAACTTTTGAACATGATGATTCTAATGGGATCATCCTCTTTAACTGTGTGATTCATGTTACCTGCAGTCAGTGGACATGAATGGACTCACCTGTAGACCGGGGTAACCGGGGTAACCAGGATCTCCCTGTACAGAGACAGTAAGAGGTCACCATTACTCCAGTAATATGGACCACCAACGTCTGGATAAACAGTTTCCCAGAGTTCCTGAGTCGTACCTTTACACCTTTAGGTCCCACAGGTCCGTAACCGTCTCTGCCGTCCTCGCCCTGAAACACAGCTCAGACCGTCAGTGACAGACAAACACCTGGAGGACACACACTTCATGTCATCCGTCACAAACACAGCGGACATGTCAGTTGCTCACCGGCATTCCTCTGGACCCCTGTGGTCCTGGAGCGCCCCGATCTCCTGGGTCTCCAGGTTGGCCCTTCAATGACAACACGCAGTCTATTTAACATTTTCTGTTAAAGTAAACCTACTTTAAAATCAGCAGAGAGTCAAATGATTATTTTCCCGTTGTAAAGTAAGAAGGACCCTCTGAGAGAACAGTTCATATTTCTGTGTTTCTGCTTGTCGGAGGCTGCAGCTTCCACAGAAACCTTCCTTCAGTTTATCTCTCAGCTCCGTCGGGTCGTGAGTCACTGCCTGATTGTTCTTGACTATAAACGATCCCAGCGGATACCGTGTGTTTCAGACTCGGATCACAGATCAGACGAGATGAGGTCACGCACCTTCTGTCCGTTCGCGCCGCGGCGTCCGGTCAGTCCAGGGGCCCCAGCCCTTCCCGGTCCACCCTGCAGGAAAAACCAGAACCACTGGGGTCAGAGTCAGAGCGACAAGCATCTGCCACATCTCTACAACATCAGGTGCATCATGAAAGGTGACAGTCACATAAATTTCCGATTCAGGGCCCACAATACCAAAGCCATACCCATCCTGTTTGACCATGTCAAGACCCAAGTAGCCCACTTTAACCCAGATGGACCTGCTGGCTGGGTAAAAAAACAACGACAACGAAGTCTTTGAGATTAAGATCTCACTAAACGTTTCCTCTACTCAGAAGTCTTAGATAAAAAAAGAAAAGAAATTCTTCTTTGGCCCTTATAATCCAGATCCTCAGATTTTGTAACCATCAACATATGAAGAAGCAAATGTACTGAAACAAAGCAAAAGGTTTTATTATCCCAATCAGATGTGGAAAATACAGGTCTGTGCTGGACGCCCGATGGTCTCTGATCCCTCAGACGACACCGCATCAAGATCCGTCGTTCATCAGTAGATGACTGAACCACATGAACAAGGATGACTGTGGACACCTCCGTCAGGACTAAAATACAGAAATACATTCACTGACGACACTAAAAACTTTACTGTGGGAAGAAGGCAACATTTGGGATGGACCATCACACACATTTTACTGACTGAGGAGTACCACAGGACTCTGTATGAGGACCTCTGCTTCTTTAACTGTAAATACTCCCACCTGGCATCAGCTTGAGTCAGTCAATACAAATGTTGGTTTATATGCAGATGACATTCTGATTTATTGGTGAATTCATAAAGACTTGGTCTCTGTGTGCTCTGGATGGAAGAGGAAAAGGTCATCAAACAGTCCAACATCCAGGTTCTGTGATGGTTTGGGGTTGAATAAGTGACCTGGACTGACCTTTGAAAAGCTCATCTCCACTTCTGTGATGGCAGCATTAATGCAGAAAAGTAAAGTGAGATTTTAGAGCAACACATGCTGTCTTCAAGACAGATTTTCAACAAGATGCTGTAAAACCACATCCTGGACACATTACAAAGACAGTTCCCCATCTTGGCCTGTTACCAGTCCTGATCAGACCTGTCAAGTATCCCGTTTTGGCCGGGAAAGTCCTGTATTTTACTCTTCTCTCCCGCCGTCCTCCCGTATAAGTATTTTTCCCGTAAATCTCCCGTATTTTAACCTGTATTGGTATTAAAATAATAATACCTCATCGGGTGGAGTAAAAAAAAAAAAAAAGGCATTCCCAATCTGAGATCTGTCACTTGCCTTGCGATTTTGTGGACTTTAAAGAATTCAAAGTCTGCAACAAATGACTACAACAAGTCATTAAAAGAGTAAAGAAAAGAAATGAGATGAAAAACTGTAAAAGAAGAGCAATATGAAATGAAAACAATGTGTGGAATGAAAATCAAATGTTCACATTATGTCAATGTGGCTTTATGCTCACCTGCACTACTTCCTGAACTTCAGCCAGCTGCTTTGTTTTTGACAAACTGATTAATCCAGGTGTGTCTGTCCTCACAGCAATGGTCAGACACACCTGGATTGATCAGTTTGTCCAATAATGGCACACAGGAAACAAAAGAGCTGACTGAAGTTCAGGAAGTTGTGTAGCTGTGATTTTAGGTTTTTTATACACCAAAAATGTAAAGGATACTGCTCGTGGCGGGTCCCAGAAAATTTCCCTTATTTTCAAATCCAAATATTGACAGGTGTGTTCCTGACCTGTCCCTAGTCCTGGCCTGTCTCCAGTCTTGTACTGTTCCCAGTCCTGACCTATCCCAAGTTCTGACCTGTCCCCAGCCTTGGCCTGTCCCTAGTCCTAACCTGCCCCCAGTCCTGACCTGTCCCAACTCCTGACCTATCCTAACTCCTAACCTGTCCCCAGTCCTGACCTGTCCCTAGTCCTGACCTGTCCCTAATCCTAACCTGCCCCCAGTCCTGACCTGTTCCAACTCCTGACATGTCCCTAGTCCTGGCCTGTCCCCAGCCTTGACCTGTCCCTAGTCCTGACCTGCCCCCAGTTCTGACCTGTCCCAACTCCTGACCTGTCCCTAGTCCTGACCTGTCCCCAGCCTTGGCCTGTCCCTAGTCCTAACCTGTCCCAACTCCTGACCTGTCTCTAGTCCTAACCTGTCCCCAGTCCTGACCTGTCACCAGTTCTGGCCTGTCCCAACTCCTGACCTATCCTAACTCCTAACCTGTCCCCAGTCCTGACCTGTCCCTAGTCCTGACCTGTCCCTAATCCTAACCTGCCCCCAGTCCTGACCTGTCCCAACTCCTGACCTATCCTAACTCCTAACCTGTCCCCAGTCCTGACCTGTCCCTAGTCCTGACCTGTCCCTAATCCTAACCTGCCCCCAGTCCTGACCTGTTCCAACTCCTGACATGTCCCTAGTCCTGGCCTGTCCCCAGCCTTGACCTGTCCCTAGTCCTGACCTGCCCCCAGTTCTGACCCGTCCCAACTCCTGACCTGTCCCTAGTCCTGACCTGTCCCCAGCCTTGGCCTGTCTCTAGTCCTAACCTGTCCCCAGTCCTGACCTGTCACCAGTTCTGGCCTGTCCCTAGTCCTAACCTGTCCCTAGTCCTAACCTGTCCCTAGTCCTCACCTGTCCCCAGACCTGACCTGTCCCCAGTCAACGACTGAAACTTTTCTCTGACTGGTATCTTTGATTCCAGACTTTCTTTTAGGTGTTTTAACAGGAAATGACATCATTACAAAGTGGTAAAAGCTTCTCTGTCCCAATATTTCTGGACTGTGCAGATCTGAAATGTCTCAACAAATTAAGATTTCGAGTTTTAATGAGAAAAACATGAAATATCTGGGATTCACGCTATCTGCAAATAAATTAAAGTTCAAGGCAAATCCTGCAGAGCTCATAAATAAAGACAAATAGAGGGCAGGAAATAAAACAAGTATTCCAATCAAAAACAGAAAAATTCTAATTTGATGGGACTTTCTAATTCCACGTTCCTCCAACGAAGACTGAGAAACATGTGTGATGTGTTTGCTCCCCAGATGGAGGCAGATGAGTCAGTCGTCAGTTGAAGAATTCACAATTTATGAAACGGAACGATTTAAGGCGCCACAAACAAAACCCACAAAATTAGCTGATACATCCCACTGTCATTAAAGAGTCATTAAACTATTAAACCGTCTTTAACAAGGCCAATGATGAAAGTTTAAACACCCGCATGTCTCCTAAGACTCCAGAGAATGAGTGCTTTTGGAAATACTTTTTTTTCTTTGGTGGCTACTGGCTCCAGTTTGGGTCCACGGTAATCCTAGTCCAAATGAGGGACTTCGAGCTCTTGACTTTTTTTCTTTTGTTTGTAAGAACTGATTGAATCACCCTTAGTCTGGGATGACCCCCAGGACCAGTTTACCGTGGGAGACCCGACCAGAGGCCACTGCCCTGGACAACGTAGCCCCCCCCCCCAGGATCTTTCAGACACATTAACCCTCCCACCACGAACATGGGAGATTTATGGACAGATTCTCTAGTCCCAGTCAAGAACGGGTGAAGCCCAGTTTGGGCGTGTCAGGATTGCATCTCTGCCTTTCGTGGATCATGTGGTCCTGTTGGTATCATTGGTGGGGATTGTCAGCTGTCACTGAACGACTCTGACTCGCACATGAATGTTGTGTTAATCTGTGGAGGCTGTGTGGAAACAAGTCAACCGCGTATGAAGAGAGGGGCAGTTTACAAGTCCAAAAACTCATTTTATTTGACACCACTCATCCTTTTAGATGTAGAATTCTAGAAAGAACAAGGTGAGATATTTATTTCCGAATGAGCAGACTACCGAGCTATTCTCACATGATCTTGAAATCTTCAGGTAAACTCGTAATGTCATTAATCCAGTTAAATGGGCACCGATGGATGGATAGAAGGATAGGTGGATAAATGGGTTTGGGTGGTTAAATGGATGGATGGATGGTAGATGGATAGATAGGTAGATGGGTGGATAAATTAATGGATGGGTGGATGGATGGATGAGTGGATAGATGGATGGATGGATGGATGGATGGATGGATGGATAGATGGATGTATGGATGCATGGGTATATGGATGGATGGATGGATGGGTGGATGGACGGGAAGATGGATGGATGGATGGATGAGTAGATGGGTGGATGGATGAATGGGTGGGTGAATGGATGGGTGGGTAGATGGATGGTGGATGGATGGGTAGATGGATGGATGGATGGATGTATGGATGGATGCATGGGTATATGGATGGATGGTTGTTGTATTTTGTTAATAACAGTGACCATCACATTGATTGATCTTGAAATAAGTCACTGAGAATCATTTGTCATGTGTTATAAGGAGCAGCTGAAAACGATGCAGGATTTCTCCCTGAGGTTTCTGAAGATAAACCACCAGGAGCTGAACTGACCTGAGGTCCAGGCAGGCCCGGGATCCCCCTCTGTCCTGGCTGTCCTCGGGCTCCTCCGGGACCCTGCAGAGACAAATCAACTGATGAAGGACAGAGCTTCATTGAAGAAGGTCACCTAGGTGACAGTCAGGAAGACCAGGCATGGGTTCTGATGTTCAGACTCCAGGGAGGTTCAGGACTTCATGGAACCATTGTGTGACCAGCAGCTGAACCCATGAAGGGTTTACTGTTGGAGCTCGTTCTTGTTTCAGCTGAATTTCTGAAGGTTAAAGGTCAACACAGCCACTGTCTAACCCCAGCACTCACCCGCGGACCAGAAGCACCGGGGGTTCCTTGCACTCCTGGAGCGCCGGGTAGTCCTCCTGGGCCCTGCAGACAGGCAGAGTGAATGTGAGCGTGATAACTGGAGGCTGAACCAACAGCGTAGCTTCGGTTCGTTCCCGTACCTCCTCACCAGGAGGTCCTCTTCTTCCAACTGGACCCTGAAACAGCAGAAACAAAGTCTGAAGAGGGAGCTGATGAGGTCACGTGACAACCACAATGACATGACCACATGTTCATGGTTAAACTCCGATGAACGTCACATTAGGGTTTAACGACGTGCAGGGAACTTTTTCTGTTTAAACTCTTTAACTTGCCTGAAATGTTTCTAAAACATCTGAATGGGACTTTGGTCCATTCCTTCTGACAGAACTGGAGGCTCTGACTGGGTTTGTGGGTCTTTCCACAAAGACCCACCAGCACCCATCCAGCACCACCCACATATCTCCTACACTACTGAGGTCAGGTCCACCTGTATGTGCACATAACGTGCACCTTGACGTCCTGAAACTATTTAGAAACTATTTTGGATGTTTGGGGTCATTGTCCATTTGGACGACCCTTCCATTCTTCAAACTATTCACATGATCTTTCCTCAACTATTCAGTGAAACTCACCAGCCCTTCCTGCACTGTAAAAAAAAAAATAGTAATGTAACAGAATTTTACTGTCTATTTTCAGGTTTTTTTCTGTATTTTTAAAATACCATTTAATTTACAAAATTAGACTGTGATTTTACATGTCAAATGTAAAATAACATTAAATCACTGTAACTGTGAAAACACACAATATTTCTGTTCTTTTACAAAAAAAACCCCATTAGAAATACATATATTTATTGTTAAAATACATTCACAAATATATTGTAGTTTCACAAATAATTGTGTTTCAACTTTAAAACTCTAAACGAATGGAAAAATCATTTAAAATTACTGAGGAATTAATAGTAAAAATTTGTAATTTTACTATAATTTCTTTGTTAATTGACTAATATTTTCATTGAAAATAACTACAATTACTCTCATTTCTAGATGGTAACATTTATTAACATTATATTAATAAATTATTATGAATTCTATTTATTTTGAAAGGACATCTAAAGAGACATAGGGAAAGGGGAAAGCTTGAGAGGGTGAATAATAAAGAGTTGGACTTGAACTTAGCGCTGCTGCCTCTGCTCTACCAAGTGAGCTGCAATTAAATGCTTTCAATAAAGCATTTCTCTGACAGATATGCTGCTAATGATCTGGCAGGTTCTTTTGGGTCGTTTCCCAGCATCCTTTGCAGCCCTGGTTGTTTAGGTGCTTATCTGTGTTTATTTGTTAGCTATTTGATTTAGTGCTGCCATGTAAAGTCTGTTGCTGGTTTGACCCCCTGTTGATTCAGACCTCTTACATTTAACATGTTCATTTGTGTCACTAGGAGTTAAGTCTGTCTGTGTTCGAATGAGTACCCGTGAGTTTGTTTAATAAAGCGTGAAAAACAAAACTTGTGCTGTGCAAAAACAGGAAGTTGACTAAATACTCCTTCTGCTAGCACCATGGCTCTATCAGGTGTTGCAGACCAGGATCCACTACAATTCAGTCCTTAGAATTGTAGCAATTTTAAACCCAATATCTAGTTTATCAACAGTTTTTTGACATGTTTTGAAAGATTAATCACATAATTTTTTGGCATAAATTATTATATTACATTAAACAAATTATTATACAACTTCTTAACATGAAATAATGTCATTGAAACCAACTAATAACAGCACATTTCTGTACATTTAAGCATTATTATTCATAATACAGCATTTACTTACCATATTTCTAGGTAATTTCATTGTTTTAAAATGTGAAAATGTTTCTAATTAAATTTTAAAAACAACCTGAAAATAAGGCAAAATCTTGTTAAAATTACAACTAGAAACTGTATATTAATCATGGAAAAAAAAAGTATTTTTATGAGAAAGTAATTTTCTGTTATTTCACTGTATTTTTCTGGTGCCCCAGCTGCCGGAAAATTACTGTTTTTTTTACGATTTTTTTTTTTTTTTTTTACAGCGTGTAGTGAAGCAGCCCCACACCATGAAGCTGCCGCCACCATGCTTCACAGCTGGGATGGGGCTCTGAGACCAGAAAGCTTCACTCTGTTCCTTCCAACCATGATCGTCATGATCAAACACTTCAACCATAGGACACGTCTTCAGAAACGAAGCTCTTTGTCCTCGTGATGTGACGGAGCTCTAACTCAAATGACGTCAGCGACCAGAAGCTTCTAATGTGAAAAAACATGATGGAGGTTTTGTCAGAGCTTCTAAAGGTAACAGTTTTCACATCTCCAGTCCTAACTTCAGCTGCTTTTCTCTGACTCGGAGCAGATGATGCTCAGAGCGTCAAGTCTCACCCCGTTGCCGATGACTCCACTCTCTCCTGGTCGCCCGTCTGGTCCCGGTGCTCCCTGTCAACAAATAAGATCCTTTCATTCAAAACAAAACAAAACAAAACAACCAGGAACTACAAAAAAATAAAATAAAATAAAAATAATTATCATGAGTTCAAATGTAAAACCGAGCTTCAGAGTCATTGGTCTGTTTCAGACTGCAGGACTTCTACGTTCTGTGGAGACGTCATGAGTTAAAGCTGAAATCAGAGAGAATCAAGTGAAGCATCTTTGTGAGACTGAAAACTCTGATTTGGATCTGACCAACCGGCTCTGATCCAGCTCTGATCCAGCTCTGATCCAGCTCTGATCCAGCTCTAAAACTCTGAGCTAAAGATCCGATCATAAGCAGATGACGGGTCTTACCGGTAAGCCTGCGTTCCCAGGGTCCCCCTTGGCTCCTGGGGAGGTGTTCTCAGCGCCTGATTCACCCTGTAACACAAAGCAGAAATCAACCCTCTGGTTCTCTGTCCGGAGTGCCTTTACATTTAATCAGCTTTCATGGACACCAGCAGATGACAGTGAAGAAGAGATGCTGTTTTGTACTTTTCATCATATATTTTTCCATCTGTCAGCTCCTGCAGATCCAGAGCTCATAGATCAGGTGTTTCCAACGTGCTTTAAGAGGAGCAGAGCAGCTGTTCAGGAGGAGAAGCTGACTGTTCAGCATCGAAACAGTCCGTCAGTTATTGTCCGGACTGATTCTTCTGTGAGGTCCAGCTGTGTCCCAGCTGTGTCCCAGCTGTGTCCCAGCTGTCTTCAAACATGCTCCAGTTCAGCGCCTCTGATAACAAAGAGCCATCCTGATGCTTCTGTTCTTCCTGCCTTCACCACGACTCTCAGAGCTTCATCCTAACAAGCTGAAGGTGCTTCAAGGTGTTTCTCCTCATTCTGACCAGTTGTATCCGCCAGCGTCCAGTCAGAGTTCTCCCACAGGATACAGGAACCAGCCATGAACTGGGCCACAGGATACAGGGACCAGTAATGAACTGGGCCACAGGATAGAGGAACCAGTCATGAACTGGACCCAGGATACAGGGACCAGTCGTGAACTGGGCCACAGGATACAGGGACCAGTAATGAATTGGGCCACAGGATACAGGAACCAGCCATGAACTGGGCCACAGGATACAGAGACCAGTAATGAATTGGGCCACAGGATACAGGAACCAGGGTCCGGGGACCAGTCATGAATTGGGCCACAGGATACAGGGACCAGTCATGAACTGGGCCACAGGATAGAGGAACCAGTCATGAACTGGACCACAGGATACAGGGACCAGTCGTGAACTGGGCCACAGGATACAGGGACCAGTCGTGAACTGGGCAACAGGATACAGGGACCAGTTGTGAACTGGGCCACAGGATACAGGGACCAGTCATGAACTGGGACACAGGATACAGGGAACAGTCATGAATTGGGCCACAGGATACAGGAACCAGGGTCCAGGGACCAGTCATGAACTGGGCCACAGGATACAGGGACCAGTCATGAACTGGGCCACAGGATACAGGGACCAGTCATGAACTGGGCCACAGGATACAGGAACCAGTCATGAACTGGGCCACAGGAGACAGGAACCAGTCATGAACTGGGCCACAGGATACAGGAACCAGTCATGAACTGGGCCACAGGATACAGGAACCAGTTTTGAACTGGGCCACAGGATACCTGGAGGTCTTGAAGCAGATACAAGACACGCCGGAGAGATTATGATCCTCAGCTGGTTTGTGAACACCTCAGCGTCCTCTTGGAGGAGGTGGAGGAGGAGAGCTCATAGCTCCTTCCCCAGAGACCCAAATCCAGATAAATAAAGTAGAAACAGCTACAAAAGCTTAAAGACTCACATTAAACTGTCTTCAAGAACCAAAAGGAGGTCCAGTAGCCTTGATTTAAAACCTTGAGGTTTGATGTCGGACTGGAGGAAACAACTGGTTTATTTTATCTAGTTTAACGCCTGTTTGACTTGTTGTCTCAGAGTTATTTTTCCCTATAATCTCTGATGACCTGGGGATGGATGGGTTCAGGCTACTGGTACCTGTCCAGAGTGGACCCCTGCCAGGGAGAGCTGGGACGGGCTCCAGCAGATCCCTGTGACCCTGTAGAGGACTGAGTGGATCTGGATGATGGATGGATTCAGGATTCTTCAGGCTCTGACTCAGTCTGGCGTCCTCAGTGTCTTCGCTCCTATTTTTTATTGCAAAGTAAATGAAGGAAGCTCTTGGGTCAACCTCTACTGCAGTAACGTCCGCTCACGCTGCAGACGTAGCTTTCTGAATGCAGATGAGTTTGGGGGAGTCAGGATCGTTCCACGAAGCTTAAACATTTCCAAATCTGCAACGTTGCTCCAGGAACAGCACGAGAAGGACCAAACATGTCCCATTTCGAACGGTTTACAGACAGAAACACTTGTGTGGCCCCTCAGTTTAGCCTCAGGGCCCTTCTGCAGCTTCACCGAGACGGTCAGAAGAAAAAGAGACGCTTACCGGATCTCCTCTCAGTCCTCGCTCTCCTTTCAGACCCGGCAGCCCGCGGATACCTGGGATACCCTGAGGACGACAGTTCAGCCTGTCAGATAACCAGCCGGGGTCAGAGGTCAACACACACACTCTCTTTGAAGGAGGGCTGGAGACATTCAGAGGTGTTCAGCAGGAATGTGAAGGTCAGGTCAGATTGAGAAGCTGCATGTGTGAGTTTGTATTGAACACAGAGTGAGAAAGAGACAGAGAGATGGGGATGAAGCTGAAAGTTTTACTGGGTCTCCCGGGGCTCCTCTTTCTCCTCGGGATCCGTCCCGTCCCGTCACTCCCTGCAAACACAGACCAGAGGAACATCTCAGAAACATGGCTCCCATCAGCTCGTTCCCTCACATCCACTCATTTCCTCCCGGAGGAAAGCAAAAACAGACTATCTGGACCTTCTGATCCTCTGATGTGAAAGCAGGGCACATGTGCCACACATCTGGAATAAAACCAAGAAGAGCAATGAAAATACAGTTGGAGCGGGATCAAAGGCATCTGAGGATATTCAAAATCATTCAGTCATCCACCAAACTGACACAGGAAACCTTCTTCATTTCCCTTTGGCCATTAATGAAGTATTATTGACTTGAACTGAAGCAAATGATTGAACATTATGAAACAGAGGAGGAACAAATACATAACAGTGGACAGATGATGCAGCTGTGACGCTCCTCAGGGACTCAGAACCTGAACCGAAGAGGTCTGGCCACGTTAACGTTCGTTAGTTTCATATTGAGAAGGAAAGGTGAGCAGGAGCCCAGATAGACAGACACATCTGGATCTCATCTGGGCTACGTTTGACACTTACGACTCAGTTACATCACCAGCAGGTACAATGTGCTCCAGATGTGGCCCAAAGTTCAAAAACTAGTTCTGACTTGGGAGTGTTGTGAGGGCCAGATAAAGACCACATGTGGGCCAAGAATCATTTGTTATCTGTGTTATTTTCTGTCGTACATGCATCTGGAGGCGATTGTGTTTCTCTGGTCCTCCACTGGATGTTGGAGGAAAAGTTTCGGACAAAGTCAGAGGTCTTTCTACTGAACACTTCCTGTTTGGAGGTTTACAGGTTGAAATCAGGACCTTCACAACATTAACTGGTGTTTATCAGTGGAATCAAACTTCTGGAGCACAGATGCAGCTGCAGACTTTTACTTTGAAAGGGTCAAAGGCAGCGGAAGTCTCTGCACGATGCCCCTCCGGCTCCTCCAAGGTTCCCTTTTGGGGCTATAATTACTTTCCTTGCACACTCTGCCCTTGGAGTCAATTTTAAAGAAACCTGTCCAAATGTATTTGGCCTAAGAGCTCTAGTTGAGTCCTGAACGTTTCCTTCCAGTGGTAGTTCCTGGTTTGCAGTGTTTCTTGACGAGCTGACATCATTAATAGCCTGTTTCTGGTCAGGATAGATCTGCTCATTTACGATCAGCATGCACTGACTCAAAGTGTCTACAGCTACTTTTTCATTCTCTCCAAGATGTTTTTTGCTTCTTACATCTCCTAAACTCCGTATAAACTTTTATTTTCATGGATATTTTTGTTCCAAACCCGCTACTCGACCAGTAAACTGTTACGGGAGATGATTTAAGAAGTGGACAAATCAAGATGCATTGTGGGAGATATAGCTCTTGTTTCTAAAGTAGCGTAGAATGATCCAGTCAGTTGTGTGAGCGTCTCTGCATGTTCTTTTCAGATAAAATGAGCTGGTGGGTTGGAAATGACCCACAGACGTTCAGTTTGTGTCACAGACTGTTTGTCCAGTTCCTTTCATAATGTTTTTACTGAACTCTGAACCCATACAGATGTTTGCAGTGACACTGATTAAGATTTCATAGTGTTCAGATTAAAGAGAACCAGTTTCCTTTTGGATCCAGTGTGGAAAATAAATGAGGATGCCATTAAAATGCAGATGAAACAACAAAGAGCTGCTGCAGACCTCTGCAGTGATTGTTGCAGTTGTGTGGTTAGTTTGGAAAAGTGGTGGTCTTCACTTATTATGCTCCGTTTGAAAACTAATTCCAGTCCAGCTGTGACATCTTGTCTTATTTGCTCTGCTTGGTTTGATGGGCATTAACGTAAACTTTTTAAGTTTGGTTTTCAAAAGCACATTTGTCCTCATTCTTGTTGAAAGTGGAGGCTGAAACTTTCCTTCTCATTCAGATGTGAACATGCAGGAACAAGAAGAAAAAATGTTGGTGAAAGTTGGACTCAAACTGTCGGGGGACATAATTATCTGATAACAATGGTGGAACTAAAGCGACAGTTCCTGTTCACATCCGTCTTTGTCTGCAGGACCACAGCTGGGTGTGTCAGAGAGGGAGGTGCTCTGGCCTGAGCTCTGCAGCTGAAAGAGACACCTGACCATATATATGATAATGACCATGACCATGATGATAATGACCATGACCATGACCACAACCATGATGATGACCATAATCATGATGATGACCATGGCCATGACCACAACCATGATAATGACCATGACCATGATGATGACCACGACCATGACCACAACCATGATAATGACCATGACCATGATGATGACCACGACCACAACCATAATGATGACCATGACCATGATGATGACCACAACCACGACCACAACCATGATGATGACCATGACCATTATGATGACCACGACCACAACCATGATGATGACCATGACCATGATGATGACCATGATGACCATGACCATGATAATGACCATAATGATGACCATGACCACGACCATAATGATGACTATGACCATGATGACCATGATGATGACTATCACCACGACCATGATGATGACCATGATGATGACCATAATGATGACCCCGACCATGATGATGACCATAATGATGACTATGACCACGACCATGATGACCATGACGATGACCATAATGATGACCATGACCACGACCGTAATGATGACTATGACCATGACCATGATGATGACTATCACCACAACCATGATGATGACCATGATGATGACCATGATGATGACCATAATGATGACCCCGACCATGATGATGACCATAATGATGACTATGACCACGACCATGATGATGACCATGATGACCATAATAATTACCATGACCACAACCATGATGATGACCATGACCATGATGATGACCATGACCACGACCATTATGATGACTATGATGATGATGACTATAATGATGACCATGATGATGACCACAATGATGACCATGATGATGACCACAATGATGACCATGATGATGACCATGACCATGACCATAATGATGACCGTGACATGATGATGATCATGACCATGAAGATGACCATGATGATGATGATGACCATGACCATGATGATGGTCCCCTATGGATTCCCTATGAAGATGAGAAAATGTTGATACCTGTTCTCCATTTATTCCATCCAGTCCGTCCTCTCCATCTTCACCCTACAATAATAGAAGAGCAGTCGTCTCATGAGACCATCTGGATTCAGATGTTGGTCCATCTCATCACATCCCATCATCACTCACCCGGTCTCCACGGAGTCCTCGGAAGCCCTGCAGACACAAGCAGCAGCAGTTAGTGACTGAGAGGTTGGCTCCAACGGCCGGCCATTGTTACACTGATAAACACTGCTTTACCTTCTGTCCTCGGAGTCCAGGACAGCCCTGGAGTCCTGGAGGTCCGCTGGGCCCGGGTCCACCCCTCTCACCCTGCAACACACAGATTTCAGATTTGACTCACGTCTGATGAGTTTCTTGCCACCCTGGCAGCATGCCGGTCCACGCCCTCAGAACTTCTACAGATGCTCATCGTCTCCAGATGAGGAGTCCTGCTGAGCGTGCTCCTTCCTCCAGCCAGCCTGGCCGGCCATCCTCTTCCTTTTCCTCTGTCACACAAAGACTTCAGCTGGTTTCTCTGGATGTGAATGAATTCCAGTGGCCAGTACCAGCTGGTAGCAGTAGCAGCTTCAGGAGAATTAAATGATGGAGGAGGGCTACCGGACCTGCTTCATGAGAGAACATCTTGCCAGGCTGTTGCTCTAACACAAGCTGAACTTCTTCTGATACAGCTGTCGTGTCTGTGGTCAAGGTAGTTCTAAACCACCCCTCCAAACTCATCTTTCTAACTCCACTCAGATGGAGTCATTTGTCTGCTGGTTCAGGTGAGTTTAGGACCAGAGACCAGGGGCTGGCGTGAGATCTTTCTTGTGATACGCTGCCCCCATGTGGTCAGAAGTGGTGCTGCTACATAGAGTGGCTTTAATGCAGAAAAGCAATTTATTCATGAGGGTTCACATACTTTTTCTTGCCACAGTACATATGAAAGACAACTCTAGGAATAAATGATCATGTCAGTGAGACAACTGTCATCTGACAACTGAGGAAGTGATCAAGCCTTCGTTCTTTGTGCTTTAATGATTTTGTAGAGGAACTTACGGCGACGCCCTCCTCTCCAGGGAACCCTGGGTAACCTTTCTGCCCCGGCAAACCCTGTAAATGAAAACAGACGACAGCTTGAGCCTCAGAGGTCCCTTCTGTTCTAATGAGAGACAGCAGTTTCCCTCAGGTTCAGAGGTTTTCAGTTCGCTCAGCTCCTCTGACTCAAACAAACAGCAGCTGCTTAGTGCCAAAGTTAAACACAAATGATAAAGTTTATCAAATGTAACGGTGTTAAAGGTTAGTTGGGATGAAGGAAGTGTTGGAGTAAAGTTTCACTAATGATCCCTGAAGGGTCAGAGGTAAAAGACCAGGAAATCTGGAAAGAATTTTCTCATTAACTGTTGTTTTCTTCTGGAGAACTTTGTTTTTGTATTCCTGATTTGAGTAATGATGGTTGGATGAGGCTCAAAGAGAAGAAAAACAGGTTCACTTTCATTCAGACCTCCCTTCCCCATGAATTATCTCACTCCTCCTTAGATTTACGTCCCAGGTCTTTGAAGTGAAGCTTTCATGCTTCAGTCAGGCCTGAGGATCGGAGTTTGGTCTCAGAAGATTTGATCCTTTGATCCCACTGAGAGCGAGGAGAATCAGCTTTGTGTAAATGAACCAGGAAACGCTGAACCTGAAACCCTGAGCTCTGCTGGCTTCATGAAACCTCTGTCTGACATCATGCTTAAAGCTCAACCATGTGTGGACTCCAGTCACCTTCTGCCCTGGGCACATGACGTTGCAGCACTCCCTGTCTGAAACGGCGTCCTGCAGAGATGGAGACAAAACGTTAACACAGCCGTGGAGGTCAAGAACAAAAGGAACATCATCATCACCACCATCACCACCATCATCATCAC